>CABHPP010105347.1:5680-19044 GCA_902168425.1 Peromyscus attwateri
AAAATTCAAATAATAAATTTTTAAAAAGAAAACAATTTGTTGTTGTTGTTGTTTTACTATTGAGTTTTGATAAGCATGTCACCAAGACATTTTTTACTTGTCAGAAAAATACAAAATAAAAATCAACTACAGTAACTACCAAAAAATAAAATAAAATACACCAAGTTGGCTCCACATGAAGCTGCTCATCTCCCTACCCACTAGGTTCTATGCCTGCAACATGTACAGCTTTTTTATGTCATCATGGTTAATAAAGTGAGTAGTTTAAAGTGCTAAGAATATGGTTTACTTTGAGATTCATTAATTTTGAAATCATCCTATAATGAAGAGTAATTTGCAATGTGAATTACAAACTAAAGTCACCTCCTCAGTAACCATGGTTCCAGGACTACTCTGAGATACCAAGCAGCATATGATCACATGACTTATATGAAGGGTGTGTTTGTATATGCATATATCCTTTTGCATACTTAAAATTGCAATTGTTATAATACTTAACAAAATATAAACTATGAAAGGAATGGAAGGAGATAGTATAGTATATTATGTAGAGAAGATAAAGTCAGTGAAGTTTCAGTTCAGATGGAATTTTTTTCCCAATTTTTTTTTTTTAAGTTCTTAGTTGCGGGAATCCATACAAGCAGAAACCCATCTACCCCAAACACTGTGATGGTTAAAGTCCAGTATCATTTTTATTGGATTAAAAGAATGTCAGGTCATTAGTGAGGCACATGTATGGGCACATACATGAAGATGCTTCCAGAGATGATTAGCTAAGGAAAGAGGACTCACCCTGAAGTAGGTAGCCCACTGCCTGGGCTGGAGGCCCCAAGTTAATAACAGAGGAGAATGGAGAGAGAGAAGTGAGAGACAGCAATTAGCTCCTTTGGAATCTGAGCCAGTCAGATGTGTGGCCAGATGGCAACAATAAGCAGTCTCCCATGAGTTTCAAGGAGTAAACAAAATGAGATATTAAAAAGACAGCAAAGAAAGCACACCCACGGTTATAATAGTTACTTTTCTTGCCACAGTGACCAAATATCTGAAAAGAAGCCACCTCATTTAGGAAGGCTTTATTTTTCTTCATGGATATAGAGGGCTATAAAAATAAAAATGATTTCCTCCATTCTTTTTTTTTTTTTTTTTTGGTTTTTCGAGACAGGGTTTCTCTGTGTAGCTTTGCACCTTTCCTGGAGCTCACTTGGTAGCCCAGGCTGGCCTCGAACTCACAGAGATCCGCCTGCCTCTGCCTCCCGAGTGCTGGGATTAAAGGCGTGCGCCACCAACGTCCGGCAATTTCCTCCATTCTTAACCATTATTTTTTATATGTTAGTCACTTTCTTATGAAAGTCACAAGTTCCCATGACAAACATTGTAAAGGAGCAACGATTTACTTTGACTCACAGTCAGAGGTTTGAGCCTATGGTCATTACACTCCACTGCTTCTTGGTCAATGTTGAAAGAGCTCATCGTGGTGCCAAGCATGGACAGAACAACAGCTCAACTCAGAATGGATGGGAGGCAGAGAGGAGACACAGAGAAAGATACATCTTCCAGGGCACACATGTCAGTGACCTACTTCCTCCTACCAGGCCCCACCTCCTACTTTCTACAATTGACCAATAATGACACTGTATCATAAACCCATAAAGTCACTGATCACTGATTAGACCAGAGCCCTGGTCTAATCATTTTCCAAAAGCCTATTAACTAACAATCAAGCCATCCTGTGTGGCCTGTATTTCAAATTCAAACTATAACATCAATTTAGGCTCATAACTATAAAGCCAGCACATGGGAGGCTGAGGACAGAAAACTGTTGAATTTTTAATGAGTTCAAGGCCATCTTTAGCTACAGAGTAAATTCAGGCCAGCTTGGACTAGCAAAATAAGACCCTATTTTGAACAGTTATTTTTATTTCCTTTAATTGAATTTGCCATTGCCTATTTCTGAATAATTCTGTCCTACAAATAGTACAACACTATCAGAAGATTTATAAGAAACATGAATGAAAGCATATAGCTGGAGTTTTCTCCGGTCCCCCCCAGGGCCCACAGCTGCTCAGACCCAAATAAACACACAGAGGCTTATATTAATTAAAACTCCTTGGCCATTAGCTCAGGCTAACTACTGACTAGTTCTTACACTTAAACTAAGCCCATTTCTGTTAATCTATATGTCACCACGTATTCCGTGGCTTTACCTGTGTGCCATTACAAGCTGTTCCCTGGATGGCGGGCTCGGATTTCCTGACTCAGCCTTCCTCTTCCCAGAATTCTCCTCTCTGCTTATCCCACCTATACTTCCTGCCTGGCTACTGGCCAATTAGTATTTTATTTATCAGCCAATCAGAGCAACACATATTCACAGCATACAGAAAAACATCCACAGCAAAAGTATCTATTCATTCTTATTATGATTGTCATGTAAAAATGATTATATTTTGTATGGCAAATGTAAAATTCTCTACTTTAGAAAGTCAATGTTGACAACTATTTGTGGTGGGGTCCTGAGTAATCAATTGCAATCTCTGTGCTCTTAACATGGAACAGGTGTGTAACCTGTTGGAGATTCATGAACACTGTCAAAGGATTGCTCATTATTTTGTAAATAGGCTACAAAGGAACAAGAACCTAACAATAACAACAACAACAACAACACACACACAAACACACACACAACACACACACACACACACACACACACACACACACACATACACCACCTGTACTCACTCTCCTTAGTCAGAATTTGATACACCTTTTGAATATGGTTGATTACTTTACACAGCAGCATTCCAGAGTGGCAATGCCAGAGAAAAATCTCCTAGGAATGGAAGGGGATGAAATCAAGATTTCTGGTGTGTAGCATGTGTTGCTCACAGAAATGGTGAGACAGCAAAAGTTACATAATGGTTTAAACACCAAACGAGGAGATACTTCAAGACTAACTTGACAGTTCAGAGCATAAAATGCCAATTGCCAATGACCATTTTTCTCTGAAATTAGTTTACTTTGTTAAAGAACAACTTATCAGAGTATTCATATCATTCTCTAGAAAGATTTGAATAGTAAAGTACACACACACACACACACCTTGACTATAAAAATTTGGCTCCTCCCTATTGGAAATTATAGTGCAATTCCATGAACCCTTCCACCCTCCAAAGAGGCTTGAACTACTTTTACTTGATGAAAGCACATAATTATTACAAGCCATTGCACCGTATTGCAAACATTTGAGAAACAAAATATTTACATTATAATTACTACAACTCCATTATAAGTTATCAGAAACTACCAAACTCAAAGCTGAGATCTTTAAAAGTTATAAAAATGGAAATTATCCCTAAGTCTCTAAACAAAATAGTAAAATATAGGATTAATTTTTTAAAGCTACTTGTGTGCTTAATTTTTTAATTTATTGCTAAGAAAGAACAAAGATTAACCATTTTCAAACTACTGATTGTAAGAGCTACCAATACTTTGCATTAAAATACTTATACCATGCTAAGAAAGGACTTCGTTCATTATAATTTGATCAGAGATCTCTAGGAAACAAAGTTCTCCGACTTCCTGCCACTTTGGAATTATCCTGCCATCACTGACCAATGATGCCACTATATCATAAACACAAAAAGTCATTCATCACTGATTAGACCAGATTCTCAGGGCAGTCTAAAGACTAGAACTGTTTACTCTGACGTCCTACTTTACCCAGTGACAAATGAAAACAAATGAGCAGCCTGAAAGACACAGACATTTCAACAAACACCTTCCTTTTGACGAGGTTGAGGAAAAATGGGGAGAATAACAAAAAGTGACCATGTATTTAAGTGAATTTTCTGCCAAAAATATCTTGTTAACAGTTAGCACCTCGGTACTCCAGTGCAGGTAATGCTAAACTGAACTTAACTAGCTCTCCTGCTGTAACTAGAAACTCTGAGACTAAGGAAAAGCAAAACAAAACCAACAGCCAAATGCCTGTTTGCAGTGCTGGGTAAAGGAATAAAAATAGCAACTGGAAGTCATTCAAACAGGGTGACATCCATGTTTACGCAGCTCTTCCCCACAGGGCCCAGTACAGTCCACAAAGAGAATGCTAGATCTCAAGTTGAAATATTACTTCCTGGCTGCAAGAGCCAGAGAATGGAGTGTACAGACACACAGCAACACTCATTGCCACAGAAACAGAGAGAGAGAGACACAAACACACAAATAATAGAGAGAAATGCAAGAGAGGGATGATTCTATTGAGAGGCAGGGCTGTGAGGAGGTGATAAGGCTTAAATCGCTATGTCTTCATGGATCATCATAAAGAAAACTTGAGGGACCTCAATACAAACTGAGAGTTCCTATAGAGGGTTTTAAATTCACATGATGTGGTCAGCCAAAGCAAAAAAAAAAAAAAAAACCCCGGAAGACATGGAATTTTAAAAGTAGTTATAAAAATATGAATGGGCTGATTATTTCAAATTTTAATCTTAAAAGAGTACTGTAAAGCCAAAGTGATGGTATTAGAAGGATATTCATATAAATATAATCACTAAATTTCAGAACAGTAGGGAAAAAAAGGAGGATTCTAAGAACTCCCAAAGAAATGAAACAGGTTACACATGAAGGATCAGGATTATAATGATACTTGATTTCTGTTGCAAGGATGGAAACTAGAAAGCAGTGAATTAATTTTTCCAAATTTCAACAAGACATATTCTGACAAGAAGCTATTTGAGAATATTTTGAATTGTGACAAGGCAAGACACTTGTCTTAGTTTATTTAGGCTATGGTAACAAGATGCTTCACATTAGATAATTTATAAGCAACAGAAATGTACTGCTCATAATTCTAAGAACCAGACAGTCAGTGTCTAGTAAAGGGCTTTTCCTTACACATTTGAGCTTCGTCCTCAAATGGTGACAAGGCAGTTAACTACTTAGGTCCCTCATGCTCCTTTGTGAAAGCTATTAATCCCATTCATGAAGACATAATAATTTAGGTCTGGCTTACTATATTAGTGATCAAAAATTAACATGTAAAATAAGACAAAAGAATTGCATTTACATCACAGAAATACAAAGTCAAAACAACATGAAATTCAGTATAAAAGAAAAAACAATGAATCTTCAAAATGATGGTTCGTTTGTATGCATCAACTGACTTCTTTTATTAACCACCTTCAGTTCCTTGTACTGTTTTATGATAATAACTGTTAGTGGCAGTTTTATAATTTAGGACTAGGATTGTATGATAACTGGGTGTCAGACTGATTGTTTTTGCATATTCCTTTAAAAAACATAAAAGAAAAATGAATGAAGAGTTGAATACTGTGCTGTTTCTTGTGGAAGTGAACATGAGATCATTTTCACTGAGGAAAAAACAGTTGGCTCTTGTTTCCTGTTAGGAGAATGAAGTTAGGAGAATGAAGGAAAATATAGTGGTATTTTATTTGTGCTGAAATGTGATTTTATTTGTATGTTAATAAATAAAGTTGCCTAGGGGTCAGAGCTATTAGCAAGCCATAGCGAAAGCCAGGGTGGTGGTGGTGCACACCTTTAATCCCAGCACTCGGTAGGCAGAACTAGGTAGATCTCTGTGTGTTCAAGGATACAGCCAGCATTGGAGACACACGCCTTTAATCTCAATACCAACCATAGAAGACCTGGAGTGACCTACAGACAGGCAGTGACAAGACGGTCATGTGGTTGGGTTTACAACCTATGAGAAGGCAGAACAGGAAGTCTTTATAAGACAAACATACAGGAGGTAGCTCCTTTTTCGGAGAGGTCTCTTGGCTGAAGAAGCTAGCTGCAGCAGGCAGGTAAGGCTCTTAGCTCTGACCTCTTGGGCTTTTATCTTTACATTGGCTCTGTGTTTCTTATTTAATACGACGGTTGGTTACATCTACAGTATGTGCCATTTCCTATGGGTTCCGGTGTGCACAGGAGGATACTGTGTGTTCAGTCACCGTGGACTGTGCGGGTTCTTGCTTAGTTCATTATCAATCCTCCGCATTTACTTCACTAGTGTGGAACTGGCTGGCACAATCTATTTCCCTGAACCCAATGTCACTTGTCTTTAGTCTGGCAACTGGGCAAATTCCAACCACACCCTTCACAATGACGTCACCAACAACTCTTTCCATTCTTAATCAATCTAAATGGCAGACTTCAGATTTCTCTAAATGAATGAATAGGCTGCTGGGGAAATGGTAAAAATGTGCCATCACCATCATCAGCTTCTCTGGGACAAACCTTGTGGTGCTGAAAAGCCTCTGTTTTGCTTCAGAAATCCCAAGCCTTCTCCACCCTCCTCACCCCTTTTAACATTAGCAAAAAAGTCCTTGCCTTCTAGTTTCCAGAGCATACAATAATCCCCTCAAATTTCTGATACACAGACTCCTATCTGCATTCTATTCATTAAAGACTGTCATTATGCTTTCCCTTTCCAACTTATTTTCTTAGATAATCCATCACAACAGTCTAAGCTCTCTTTTTACATCTCATAAATCCCCTTACCAGAACTCAGTGGATAGTGTTAGACCAGTCTGATTCTTACAGGGCCAGTTAATGATGGCTTGAGTCTCTCATGTTCTCTATGAATAATACTAACTGGAAGACAGTCAATCCAGGGTTCTGGTGAGTTCCTATAGAGTTGTATTGACAGAAGGCTTTTCCCCCTCACTCATTTTTTCTTTTAACATAAGAACGTGAAACTGACAAAGTCTGGCTATAAACAGAAGTAATAACTTGAATTTATGCTTAAAAAAAGAAATATAGTAAACATGTAACCAATGTAAATTCCATCCTTAACCCCACAGGGTTCTCTGCTAATCTCTGCCTCTAAAATATTCTGTCCTAGCATACCTCACCCCTAATATTTTCAAGGTAAGTTAAGGTTTCTACTTATCTTCACGTCCTTGCTGAATATTTCAGGGCAAGAAGGATGCTTACTGCATTATAAGAATAACCCTTCCAACTGAGTTCCATTTCCTCAAGGACTCAGTTACTCCACAGCACATCTCTCACATGCTCACTCAATACACACTCTGAGAAGATGGTGTGTGCTAGACATTTTAAAACGGGAATTTGGGGCAATTTGAAACAACTAAATGTGCTTTCCATGGTCCTAACATATCATGTAGAAGGAAAGGTGGATAATTAAATCAGCAGTTACATGGAAGCATGACGATTGCCATGAGAGGGAGAGACTGAGTAAATACCATGTAGTGCTCAGAGGGGGGCTTACCCTTTTGGAAGAAACTGGCATCCAGCAGACACTGCAGACTACGGAATAGCTAGTTACGGAAGGCAGTAAAGAGCACCGGAATACACTAAGCAGAAAGGGCAGATACAAAGACCCAGGGTGACCAAGCCATGGCACATCAGAACCTCTCATCACAATGTGGATGTGAAATAAAGACTGACAGAGGAAGAATTAAGTGATACACCCGAGGAAGCAATCAAAGACCAGGACAGGAAAGCCCATCCAAAACTCGGCAGCCAACCATCCTTTCTCCACAAATGGTAAACTTCATTTTTTCTTTGTTTTACATTTGTGTAAATGTTTGCATTAAAAAAGAAACCTTCAACTATACTACCACTCCATTCCTTCCCACCCTCTACATTCTCCACTGAAATAGTCTCAGGAAAGCACATCGGGAACCTTTAATGTTTAAAGGCAGAGGACGTGCCACAATTTTGACTTTCTGTGCACGGTCTTGGTTTCAGGGACACCTCATTGGCCTACTTTTATCCTGCACTGCTTCTCATCAGTGCCCTTGGCAGATTCCTAGTTTTGGACCAGTTCTTTCCTGGCTGTTTGTATTCTTGTTCTCAACTCCTCTTCCTTTTCCTCTTCTCTCTCTGAGTGATCTTAAGCACTCTTGAGGTTTGTCCTACTGGCAGCATGCTACTATCTGCCAAGTCTGTTCATGAGGTTCTAATCCTCAGTTTTCTATTGAGTGTCTTCATTTGTGACCCACAACATACACAAATTGATATCTAAAACTAAATTGCCCATTACCTGACAAATCTGGTTCACTTCAACTAACCAAATTCTCTTCCCAACTAGGAACCCAAATTAGTCTATTGACTAATCCCTGCTTCTGCTCTCTTTTACCCCATCCTTTCAATTACAAATTGTTGTCAATTCTACATCCTAACTACTTCGAGTCTGTCTGTTTCCCTCTATCCCAGCGGCCTCTCAGAGGGCTATTTCTATTGCATGCCATTTGGATGAGTGGGACAGTCTTCCAACTATACCTCATGCCACTGCCAGCCCTGTGTGTCCATCTCCACTTTTACCATGTGGTCTCTAAAACTGATTGGCAATCCTAGCATGAGAGTCTAATGCCCCTTTCCTGCCTAAAAGGTGAAGCTTTCATGGCTGTTGCTTATCTCTCATGCTTGATCTCTTACCATAACAACTTTTCTAAAATATCTGCAGTGTTCATCTGCATACCTCCATGTATTCAGAATTTCTCTCACTCCTCTGTATAGGAGAGATTTGCCTATTGAACACTTAATTATATGACAGTTCTCTAACCCTTCTGCAATTATTTTTTTGGGGGGATTTTGATGAGTCTCAATATAAAGTAAAACTATCTGTAGGGACCGCTCCACTAACGCGGTACAAAATGTTGTTCATTATGTTGTCCAGTGCCCTTCATACAGTGAGACATGATCAATAACTTCTATGAACCAAAAATCAATGAATAAAGGATTGTATCAAAAATACTGATAACTTACTGCTTTACTATTTAATAGACTTGAGAGCAATGTAATACATTATCCTTCCTCAGAGTAGCAAATATATAAAAATTAAGGTTCATACTTTGCTAAACAAAGCATTTCTGAGGAGGCAGAACTGTTTCTCATCTTTATTTCTGTGCCCACTTTTTCTGCAAGCATATTTTTTGGCTTTTGTGCATCACTGTGTTTGTCCAGCCTCTCTGTGCATTAGCTGAAACCTTCCTCAAACACTCTTTACAGTAAGAGGACAACAATCAACTCACATTAAAGCAGAAATACTTGCAGATTTAGCATATAATCCCAACCCCTGTTTTTTTGGAAACAGCATTAGAAACAAGGTTGGAATAATTTGTTGGAGTAAAACGGGTCTTATTATAAGCTTATCATATCTACTATACCACACTGAAATGAATAATATTAAACAAATCAGAGTTTGAATGAAATTTGCTTAGAACTAGGTCACATTGCCATTATATTAATTTTGATACCAAGGAACACTTTGGAATATTTTAAGTGCCTACTGTCTCTTGAAAAATCACTTATAAAGATATGCATCTTTACAAATTAGACCAAGTAAGGAAGGCACCACATAAAACTAAAACATCTATTGAGAGTGGGCTCCACACAACTCAGCCTTCTGTCTTGGGAAACTTCAGAGAAACCTTCCATAGCCTCATGATGCACTATATCAATCATTTTGCTTTCTTTTTCCTTTTCTTACATGAAGTAATTTATTATGGGAAAATAATCTAAGATTATAATAATAATCCTGTTCACAGACAGCAACCAGGACAACCCCTCTTGTATGTGCTGCCAGAAAAGATGGGGGACAGCATCCTCAGTCACCCGATCTTCATTCTGATCTAGCAAGAGGTCTGATGGCTTTGGTTCTGTTTGCTGCTGTGTCCCAGAGTCTGACAGGAGAGTACTGATCATCTAGCAGCTTATACATACAGGCCACATCTTGAGCAGCCAACATGGCAGTGTATGGGGAGGACTCATCTCGGCCAGCCTTTACCGTCACTCCACCAGTTACTCCAGAAAGATCGGCAACACGGACAAAGGCACCAAGGCAGGATGTGAAGACCTGGTAGAGATCAAGTACATTCCTTCCTTCAGCTGCCTGAGGTCAAAGGCTGATGACTTCTTCTTCCTTCTTTGCTTTCCCTGGCCAGGTGCCAGACCCCACCACAGCAAAGTCTTCTTTGGTTTGTCTGTTGCTTTTCTCTTTTGTTTTTCCCTTTTCTTTTGTTTTACAACTAGAAAGCTCCATGAAAGATGTCTAAGTTCTATATCAATGTACCTTTAATGCCAGAATGCATTTATTGGTTGAGTAAAAAGTTGAATGAATTATACTTAGTCATGGTCAGACATTTAAAATGATTAACACAGACTATAATTAAGACTAATCAACTAACAAGGAGCTATGGTGATACCATTAGTTCAATTTCAATTGGCAATATTTATGAATTAGCAATATTTATATATTTGTGAAATTCATTAATACTTCATTTATAAAACATACATGTATACATGTATATACACTTTTAAAATATTTTTGTTACAGAAGGAGAGTAAAATCTATCATTTCAGTCTCAGTAAGTATGAATCTAAGAAGGAGAATAAGGAAAGAAATAAGAAAAAGAAATCTACAAACGGTTTGTACTACTATCACTATTCATGGAATATTTATGAAGAGATGTCTTTACAGAGAGATATCTGCAAGAGGTTACAGTAATTAATTCCATTTTGGAGTTCTCATTCTAAATCTAAAGCAATACAGAGAATACATGCTATGTAGCTGGTAAGTTTCTATAGAATCCTGCATGGAAACTTGGAATTTAATTACACATACTTTCTTTAGTTCTTTCTGTATATATGAACATGGCAACCAATAATATGGAAGGATGAGTCAGATAGAATATCTGCTTCACATAAGTGGATAGAGAGCAGCAATATTTTTCATGGCCCACAATATTAGTAAATTCATTTCAGAAAACTATTACAAACTATGACTATTATACAGCTATCCTGAATTTTCAAATTTCAAAAGCTCAAGTATAAATGTAGCCAGACAAAATATTAAAATATTGCAACACTAATCAGTGTTTGCAATGAAATAATGTCCCTACTGTATGAAATACCAAGTGTTGCATGGTAACTATGTAAATAAGTCATTTTACATAGAACAGCTTTCACTGTTAGCAAATATTAAAACCAGAAACTCAGTTTCAGTGACATCCAAAAGAAATCAACTGTTTTGGCATACTATCATTCCACTTCTGTGGACTGTGTTTTTATGAAGCAATGTCAAATGAGAACACTCCTCATTGCCAAAAAAACTGTTCAAATAGTATAGCAGCCATTATATTTTCGCAACGTAGTGATCACAAGTCATTCAAAGAGTGGCTAGAAATGATTTCTAAGACTTAACTGAAGGAAGGCATAAAAGCAGGATGGCATCTGCAAACACAATTACAATAAGACTACTCATGTTTATAGGGAAGGTCAGATCAACAGAAAAACTAACGATGTTAGATACAGCATAATGTCTGGTAAGTTTTACTGACTGGAATCACTCAAAAGGTTTAGAGTCACTACTAGATATGTTTTTGTAACAGAGTCCTATGTGTAATACAGTCCAGGAGAAAAAGTTCATCCTCTACCATAGGAATTCAAACAACCACGAATAAATATTATCATGACGATATAAATTAACATTTGGTCATAAACGAACAACAGCATTCATAGTACATGGTATGCCTGTCACATGTATGTCCCAATTTAGAAAAAAAAAACCATAGCTTGCATTGTTGACTCATTTTAAACATCTACAAGATCAAGGCAGATTTTTACAAGTTCATGCTTTGAAATTCAAACTGGACACCCAGGTTCTGATAACTGGATCAAAGCAAAAGCTGAAGGAAATCATAAAAAGGACTGAGGGCAGTGATGGCTGACTGCCTCTGAGGAGACTAGATACAACTCTTTCAAAGCGATTCTAAAAGCTAAGTAAGTGGTGTTGTTATTTCAGCATCACTTGGAATTATCAAGACTTCAGGAAACATAAGGCAGTTCCTATGAGATTAGGTTGTCATCTTCCCCTGGAAAGACCTTATATTCTAGTTCATCATATATTTTTCTAATAGAAGCCATAAGGCAGGCATGACTGGGCCCAAAGAGTCTATATTCCTTTCTGCTTCTAACTTCCCCTTGAATAACATACTCCTACTTGTAGGTATTTCTAACATACTTTCATCTTTCAAGGTCATTCTGTAGATATCTTTGTAACTCTATAAACAGAACTGGTCAAAACAACACTACACTCTAGGAGAACACTGTGACCAAGTACTGTCATCACTCCTATGACCCAACACTGAGAGGAGAACATAGGAAGAACAGTAAAGGCAATGCAGGCGCCACAGCTAGTTTGATGCCTGTGTTAGCTATATGAGACCCCATCTTAAAAAATATCTAATTAATTAAAAAATGACAAATATTTTGAGATTGAACCCCTGCACTAGCTACCTCAAAAGCAAATACCAAAAACTATGCCCCTACTCCTATGTAGTAACACTCAACATGCAAAATGATGGATGAAGAAGTAACATTTTATGAGAATTCTATAATATAAAGGAGTGCTAATTGATGCAGTATCAACTCTTCTTAGCAAGTAAACTAATCTCAAGAGAGATACACACATTTTTGTGGGGCTTGGCCCTGCCGCAACTGAATGTATCAGGCTTTGCTGACTCCCCATGGGAGGCCTTGAGTTTTCAGAGGAGGGGATGGTGGGGGGAGGGAAAGCTGGGGAGGGGAAGCACGGGATGAGAGGAGGATGTGCGATTGGTATGTAAAATGAATAAAAAAATTCTCAATAAAGAAAACAATAGGTGTCAAGATATAGACAATAGTCAGATTCCCAATATCAAGACTGTATTTCAGCCTCACAAGAGTTTATAGATATAAAAGATATTAAAAGACATCATTTCCTGGTCATTTTCAACAGGAGAAAGTGAAACAACTTCTATGCAAATTCATCATTTGTTTTTCATGAATGTTGATTGCATATTCCTTATAACAAAATGCATGAATGCTTTAACAACATCTAACGATGGAGAATATCAAAGCAGGTAGTTTGTGGATGAAAAGCAGAAACCATGGTCTTGTAGACACCTGTGTCACAGCAATGAACCACCACTGGCACAGGACCAGTCAGAACATCTGATCCTATGCTATACCTCAGAGAAACAAGATCACAAGTGAACTGGCTCATAATTTGGTAGAGAATGAAGAGTGATGATGCAGATTTTTCCATTGTTTTTCATCAGTGAGTAACCAGAGGAACCACCCAGCCTTGGATTAAACATCCTTTTTCTTCTCATTGCCAAAGCATTCTGTGACACTTTTAACATTACAAGCTACTCTACTTTCATTCAAAAACTGTTCTCCAGCCAGTTCCTGCACTGAGCACAGGACCCGGTCCAACAGCCTGGATGCCTCCCAAACAGATCAAGCCAATCAACTGTCTCACCCATTCAGAGGGCCTGATCCAGTTGGGGGCCCCTCAGCCATTGGTTCACAGTTCATGTGTTTCCATTTGTTTGGCCACT
>CABHPP010105349.1:0-20267 GCA_902168425.1 Peromyscus attwateri
GTTTCGAACAGTTTGAGCCTGTGGGGAACCTCTCTCCAGGGGGCAAATCTTGTGTGGCCGTTGGAGAAGTTAGTAGTTGAAGATTGAACATCACTAATGGCCAGCTGTGGTGTGACTTGGTGAGGGTGCTTGACACGGAGAGAGAAAAGCTTTCTGGGCTTCTGGAGGTGGAGGAGGAGAGTCTCAGGGAAGGAGGTGTTAGAGATCCCAGCAGAGGTTAAGGGAAGTGAGGATTTGGAGGAGCCTATTAGAACAGAATCTTGCATCCTTGGAGATGCCTCCCACTGGGTTGCAAGGAGGCACAGAGAAGAAAAAACAAGTTGAGCAGTTTGGGTTTAGTAATGCAGGAAACTGGGGTCATGTTGGGAACATCAATGAGACAGTGTAATCCACTAATCCACGGGGAAGGGGAACCGGAAATGCAAAGGAAAGAAAGTCAGATTGTTTCTTTAGGGCCGCTTCCTGCCTCCTCCCACGGTGTCTCTTCTTTGTAGCACTTTTCTGGCTGAATTTCATTATGCTTATATGCGTCTCCTCCAGTTGCTGAGAACTCCTAAAGGGAGGTACCCAGTATTGTTCTCCCCAAGTTCAAGCTCTTGAGTCTGGTAGAATGCCCATTCAGTTACTAGCCATTAGGTCTTGGGCAGATCAGGCCACTTCCTCGTGTAAACAGATAGGGCATTATAACGCAAGTGACTCACACGGTCATGTGGGTGAAGAAAATAGCTCAGTTCAGTTTCCGGATCTAAAGTGGAGCCCATGGAGCATGAACGGACTGGGGAAGGCCAGCCATAGGAGGGTAGTGTGGGGGTGCACAGAAACAGAATGAATGACAGGACTTCAGACAGGAGGGAAGCCATGTGCCTTGCTGAGAGCCCCGAAAACCCTTGGGCTGGCCACTGAAGTCTGCCCTTGTTGCCACACCGGGGCCATCTGTAACCGTGTGATTTACAAGTTTTAGCATGCATTAATTATACAGAGTAATGGTTTCATTGTATGCTTTCATATGTGCATTCAACATAATTTGATCATGGGCAGCCCTCCCACTACCCAATCTCGCCCTCCCTTTCCCCCTTCTGCCCCTGTTTTCTTCTAGACTCCACATGTAACGGAAAACATAATGCACTTGTCCTTCTGAGGCAGGCTTATTTCACTTAACACAGTGAGCTCCGGTTCCATCCACTTCCCTACAAATAGCATGATTTCATTCTCCTCTGTGGCTGGACAGTGCTCCACTGTGTATATCACGCACCATGCATCTTCGTTCTTAAGTTAACTAGCAGCTTATATAGGCTGATGCCATAACTTAGCTATTATGAAAGGCGTGGTGGTAAATGCATATATATCTATTGTATGCTGACTTTGATTCCCAAAGGTACACACACAGGAGTGATTGTGTTTTTTAGAGGAACATACTGCTTACATTCTCCTCAAAAGTGTATAAGGGTTCTCCTCTTGGCCAGCATTTATTTTATGATTGCTGTTTTGTTTGAGACAGGGTCTCGTGTATCCTAGGTCAGCAGAGGCCTCGAACGCATTATATACCAAGAATGACCTTGATTTCAGATCCCCCTTAACCATCTAAGTACCAGGATTACAGATGTGCAACGCTCCACCCCTTCTGCATTGCTGGGGATTGAACCCGGGATTTTCATGCATCCTAGGCAAGCATTATACCAAACAAGCCTTATTATCAGCTGTGTTTCCTTGAAGTTAGCTGTTTTGACTGACATGAGATAGAGTTTTGGTATATTTTTTATTTGAATTTCTCTAGTGGCTAAAAAATGAACCTTTTTTTTGAAACTGTTGGCTGCTTATACTTCTTTTGAGAAGTGTGCGTTCACACTTCTCAACCCAGTCAGCATTTGCTGATTGGGTTCCTTGTTCTTTTGCCGTGAGCGTTTTTTTGAGATCTTGATTTGTTCTGGATGTTAATTTTCTCTCGGATGAGTACCTGGCCGAGATCCCGTGCTGTGGGCTGTCTGTTCCCACTGTGGGCTATTTCCTTCACAGCACCGACTCTTTTCCGCCCAGTCCTGTCTGTGACGGCCTGTTGCTGTTTCCTGAGACATTGGACTCTGATTCAGAGCCGTTGCCTGTGTCTGTCTCTTGAAGTATTTTTCTTAGTAGTTTCGGATTTCAGATCTTAGGTCGGTCTCTGGTCCATTTTCATTAACTTTCATGCAGGGTCAGAGGTGCACATAGGTTCTCATTTTTTAACATGTGGATGTTTTCCCCACCATCGTTTACTAAAGAATCTGTCTTTTCTTCAGCATGTATTTTGGGCACCTTGTGGAAAATCAGGTGGCTGTAGTCACAAGTGTTTGTTTCTAGGGCCTCTGGTCTGTTCCAGTAGTTGGTATTTTTATTCCACTGTCATCCTGGTTTTTGTTACTATGGTTCTCTAGTGTATTTTCTGATCCCATATTGTGCCTGCAGTGTTGATCTTTTTCCTCAGGACTGCATTGGGATCTCCCAGCTCTCTGCGCTTCCACAGGATCTTTCTCCAGTAGTGTCATGGATGTGTTGGTGTTGGTAGGGATTGCATTAACTCTATAGATCACTTTCCGAAATCTGGCCGTTTAAACAGTGGTATATTGCCCATCTAAGAACCTAGGAGATCCCATTTTCTAGTATCTTCAGTTTCTTTCTTCAGTGGTTTTTAATTTTCACTGCAGAGGTTTCTCACCTCCTTACCATGAATGGATTTCTTTCTCAGAAAGTTTGTTACCAGTGTTTAGAAACCTGCTGATTTTGCAGCCTGCTAAAAACTGGGTGTGGACACACGCCTTTAACCCCTGTACTCGGGAGGCAAAGGCAGGCAGGTCTGTGTGAGTCTGAAGCGCGTGGGTTCCACCGAGTCTTCTAGGCTCTTGAGAGCTGTTGCTGTGCAGGGCCTGGCTTTTCTCCCCTTCCCCCTCTATAAGGCCAGGCCTGTGGTTTGCCAGTTGTGCCCCGGAATGATGATGGGGATGGGGTGGGGGCTGAGGGCAGTGAGGATTATGTACCACCTGTAAGTAAGCGCTTCCTTGTGTATTTACCATTCGGCACTGTGTTAGGCATCGTGACCATAGCTGTGACTTACTCAAGACCCTTGGTGTCATGAAGTTTCCGGTTTTTTGTGACAATCTTGACCAAAACTCCAGGTGATGAGGGAGTGGTGGTGATGAGCAGGCAGCGGTGGTTCTGGAGATCCAGGCACCAAGGTGTTCACTCTACAGAGATAGGGAACCCCAGGAAAAACCTCACAAATGACTGCAGAATAAACATTGATTGCCGTCTTTGTAAAGAGCGGGCAGCCTGAATGTTCTGTGTACTCACGCTGATGCCCACAGATGACAGTTCAGAGACAGTGTGGTGTCCTCATCTGAGGGCCTGTGGGGTGGTAGGATTTTGTCATGAGTCTTTGGATTTCTTGTCCTAGGAATGGACACGCTCTGCTGGCGTTCATGTTCTCTCGACAGGAAAACAAGCTGAACCGCCAGCAGACCATGGAGCTTGGACACCACATCCTGAAGGCACACATTTTCAAGGTGAGGTGTGAGTGAATTCTGTGGCCTGAAGATTTTAGGCAGGCCTGTGGGCCCTTCATTCATTCCCTGGTGTGTCATTACTAATTGAAGAACTCGAGTTCCATGGCCTGTATCATTTCATACCGCCTGGTTCTCTGACCCTGCTTGCTTCTCAAAGGGAAGTTTGCTGTGTACCTCTTCCCCCTGGATTTCCTGTGTAGGCAGGTCTGTCTAGAGCCATTATCAGGTTTGAAGTTTTGTTTCCTTGCAAAGTACCAAGATACAGTGGTGAGAATATTCTCTATCAGGAGACACAGCACAGTTTGCCTCTTCTTATAATGCCACCAGCGTCAGGCGGTGGTGGCACATGCCTTTAATCCCAGCACTCGGCAGAGGCAGGCAGATCTCTGTGAGTTCGAGGCCTGCCTGGGCTACAGAGTGAGTTCCAGGAAAGGCGCAAAGCTACACAGAGAAACCCTGTCTCGAAAAACCAAAACAAAACAAAAAAAAATAAATAATGCCACCAGCCTTTCCTGGCCACTGCCTAGACCCCTTTATTCATGAGGAGTTATGGATCCTTTATCACTTATTAGCTTCTGATCTCCTTCTGCAGAAGGAAGCTTTCTCCGTATCTCTCTCTCCCTGCGGTGCATAATAGTTCACAGGACCCTGAGCTGTGCTCCCAGGCCAAGGGGTCCTTTTGTATACGACACTGTACAGCACACCTCTGTTGGGCAGGCTGTCTTTCAAACTGACGGGCAGCTGGGAGGAGGCACTCACAGGCGTCTCTTTGGTTCTTTCCAGGGCCTCAGTAAGAAGACTGGCGTCTCCTCCAGCCATCTGCAGGCTCTGTGGATCGGTTACAGCACAGAGGGGCTGTCTGCTGCCCTGGCCTCTCTCAGGAATCTCTATACTCCCAACGTGAAGGTGAGCTGCCTTCTGCAGGGGGGCCTGGCCATTTCCTCCTCTCCCTGTCCTGCCAGCTGAGGCTCCAGGGAGGGCAGGGGAGCTCCTGGGGATGTCTCCCCCTCATGCTCATCACAGGGTCACTGTGTTAGCACACAGTGACCATTTCAGAGAGGGTGTGGTCAGGAGGTGGTTCACAAAGGGAACCAAAGGTCACGGAGCTTTGCAGGGAAACTGAATCTTTAGTGTCCCGAACTACTGTAGCAACCCAGCTCTTCATGGGTCGTATGAAACTAAGCATTGATGACACAAAACGGTGGGTTACAGGAAACTACCTGCAGGTTCCAGGGACACACACACTTCTGGCAATGGGAAGAGTAGTAGGTTGGGCGTACACTGAGCTGAGAACGTTTTTGCTCTGTGGTCAGTGGCTTTCCCATCATGCTGTTCTTGCTATACTTTTGCAGATAGTTTTTCCTCCCCCATTTGCAGATTGTATAACACAGTCTTAGAATCAAAATTACACCTTAGGCCAGGTCTCTGGTTAAGGCCACACAGAAGAGTCCAGCCCCAGGTCCTGACATGTCTTGCTGCTCAGACTCTGGTGTTCCTTCCCAGTGGACTGAGTCTTCACTGTAAGTCACTACGAAGTGATAATTGCACCTGCTCCATCTTAGTAAAGCCAAAGGAAACCCAACATGGGCGTCAGTGGAAGAGGAAGCAAGGCCTGGCTCGGTGTTCAGGCACCTGGCATTCACTTCACCTCAAGAAAGGGGCTGCATGCACCAGAAATGGAGACATGGGGAGCACTCCCGGCCCCTTTAGTACCTCTTCTCCCCGCCTCACTCACTGTACCCTCAGAATACTTCCCTTGGCCGTGGCTCTGGAGTCTGCACTGTGGAGCCTTCCCCATTGGTTTGAGGTACTCTGCCTTCTTCCTGTCCCTGTTGAAGAGTGAGGTGATCCCATGCCAAGGACCGTGGGTGTCAGGGAGGATCTAGCTGTGGGTGAGCCTGGGTAGATGACAAGAGTCCTGCTGGCCAGTGCCGGACCTTGGTGTGGAGCAGAGTGTGGATACAGATAGTGTTTGCAATGATGAAAAATGCTACCTGTGTCCCCAGTGACATCCCCGCTCCCCGCTGTAGGGTTTCAGCTTGACTCACCCCTTTCTGGGGACCTTCACACTGAAGTAAATTGTGCTGCTGGGGGCCACCTGCGTATTCCTTCCCCCCAGGCTCCTAGCTCTCAGTACTTTTGTCCTGACTGAGCCTTGCATGCAGGTTTTCACAAGTGGGTGGGCAGGAAGCCGTTTCTGTAATGCAGGGGAAGCAGTTCACACTGCTGTCCCTTGTCCCAGGTAACGCTGGCTTTCCAGATGGAGAGTGGATGGCTCTAAATTTAGCTGTCACAGAAAGATCGCTGTGTTGTGAATTTTTTTCCACTTAGATTTTATAAAAATTCGAGTTTAGGTTACTCTCACACTGGTCATCTTTCTGACTGTAGCATCACAGCTTTGGACTTCTCCATAGAATTAATAAATTATAAAAGAAGAAAAGGAGGAGTCAGCTGCCAGTATCTGTTCACACTACTCTAACGAATGTATGGGCATAGACGTTAACTTCTGTAGGCTGTAAGCGTGGTAGGAATGAATGGTAAATGTTAAACTCCCCTGAACGTGGGTTTTAAAGACGGCGGATTACGAGGCTTCGCTCTCCAGGCTCTCAGCTTTCCTCTTAAGGTACTGGCAAGTTTGCATTGTTCATTTGGACTTTGTTTTCTAAAATTCCCATGGTACCTGCCTCTGTACCATCCCCAAGTTCATGTAACTTGGCTCTAGAATCTTAAGCCCTTCCATTATCTTCCTGTTTTGTCTTTGATGAGGGAGAACAGGGTTTTCACAGAATATTGAACAAATTACAGTAATTTAAAATTATGCATGCAATTAAGGAACTGTTTTTAGAGAGTATTAACTGTTGTCATACAGGAATGAATGTCATTTTGAAAATAATTGCAGTTTGCCACTTTGGCAAATTAAAATGACTTGCTCTGAAAAGAGTGCTTGGTAATTTTGGAAGTGTGCTGGTGATTGCTAGCCCTGTAGCCTCCGTTAGTGGGACAGGGTCATGCCAGCCTATCCCCACATGGCCCACTGGGATCCTGCCCAGCTGCTTGTTTGCTCGAATGTTGTCTTTTGGCTGGTGCTAGCCCCCGCATGTAGAGCATTTGGCTGCTGATGCTTTGCTGAAAGGAGAGAAGCCCGGGAAAGAGGCAGGGACTTGGCTGTGCTCAGGGAGTTAGTTGTACTCTGCATGACAATCTAGCAGGACACAGAATGGCCCCCGCTTCTGGAAGCCTCTAGTATACTGCTTTGCAGGTTGAGCTGGTTGGCACTTCTCCAGAACACTTTCAAGTGTTAGCTAAAGAAAGCTCCTGCAGATGGGCAAGAACGCCTAGGATGAGTCATCTCGTCCCTTCCTGTGGGCCACACAGTATCTGCTGCAACCCTGCTCTGTGGCAGCAATTGCTTTGTGCCCTGAGCTACCTTTGCCCTACCCACTCCCAGCCCCTGAGTCCTCACCTCCAAAATGGAGACGGCAAAACACCACCTCCCAGTGATCAGCAAGCTGGCAGGGAACGCTCTTGGGAAAGTGCCTGGCGTGTTCTGTGTGCCCAGGTGAGTTGTTTTTAACTGCTGCTCCCTGTGGCTCTGGAAACTGTGACAACACCAGGGCTTCGGGCACCTGGGAACTTTGAGATGGTGGCTGTGACTCATATAAGGCCCTCCATCCTGCTGTTTTGTGCTGTGGCTGGTCTAGGTGGGTAGGAGATGGGCCTCCAGGGACCTCACTCTGAAGACAGCACAAGGTGATGGTAACAGTAGCTGCTAATATTTATTTAGTACTTTTGAAATACTGAGTGTAGTGCTGTAAGTCTGTCCGTCCCCCTCCCCAGCCCCCCCACCCCCCAGCGCGTGCGCACTTACCCTCCTTCCTCCGATTCCCTCCCTCCCTCCCTCCCCCTCTCCCCCTGGGGGAAAGTGTTATTATTTCTGGCATTCACCTTTAATCTGTGCGGGCACCTAGGGAATGGGAGCTTTTGTTCCCATTTTTCAGCTGGGGAGCGGAGGTTTGGGGTGCAGAAGGATGGAAGGACACCTGATTATCAGTCTACCATAGTATGTCTGCAGGTGCGTCTGTCACCTGGTGTGTTTACAGCCCTGCTTGCCTAGTCCAGCCCCAGGCCCGGTAAAGTCAGAATCTCCAGCCTAGGGTCCAGGCACTGGAAATTTTGAAGCTCTGGTGACTTCCAGTTTACCACGTGGTTAAGAACGATGGGCAAAGAGCTACAGACTGGCAGAGTTCTAAGTGGTAAAAATACACACAACAATGCAGCAAAAAAGCAAAGTGTTTCAGCAAAGCTGATGAAGTGTGAATGGGTGAGAAGGCCTCTGCCCCGAACACATACACTCCAAGAGTCTTTCTTGTCAGGCCGGGCGGTGGTGGCGCACACCTTTAATCCCAGCACTCGGGAGGCAGAGGCAGGCGGATCTTTGAGAGTTCGAGGCCAGCCTGGTCTACAGAGCGAGATCCAGGATAGGTACCAAAGCTACACAGGCTACACAGAGAAACCCTGTCTGGGGGTGTGGGGGCTGGATGGGGGGAGTCTTGTCAGGTCTGCACCACAGGGCTGCATGTACTCCTGCACCAAGGTTGTCAAAGGGACCATGCTGAGCAGAATGGGGTGACACTGTTCATTCCCTAGAGGAACCTGGAACCCTGAAAACCTGAAGAATGTTTTGAGTTACTTAATTCAGACCACTCACCCAGTCACCTTTCTCAGGCTCCTGTGTCTCAGGAAAGGGTGGGGCTGATGGGAACATGGTAGTTGGCCAGCAAAGTCATCACTCCTGCCTGTCTGTGGTGGGCCTCAGCAGTCTGTATTTATGTCCCTACGTCTTGTTCCAGACTGATTTCTGAGGCCTCTATAAAACCCCAAGTAGTTCTTCAGTATAATGCTGTTTTTTCCCGTACTGATCATGGTTATTCAGAAGGAATTTTTTTCATTCTTGCTTTTATTTAAACTTAACAGTTTTAAAATACCTTTGAATTGTATTTGAGTCAGGTGGTGTTTTAGGGATATTGAACCTGTTTAACTGTTGTAGGAATCAGCCAACTTATTTCCTAGATTCTCACATTTCTGAGTGTCTTTTCCTCTGTGTGTTGCATGCATGTGCGTGCGCGCGCGCACACACCCCTCTCTAAGGACTCACTGACTGGGAGGCTGGGTTGGTGTTGACCTGGGTCTGTCTACACAATGATGATAGTCCTTCTGATGGGATAAACAGCTGGACAGATGGTCAGGTGGCCAGATGACCTGGTAGGGCCTCCTGACAAGTGTGTGGCCTACCTTTCCTTGTGGATAAGTATTGGTCCCAATGATGAGAAAGACCCTGTACGTGTACGATCCCCGACTATGGAGGAGCCTTTTCCTGCATCTTTTCTCTGTGCGCTTCTGGTTTAGAACCAGTGTCCAGTGCAGTGAGCTAAGAATACAAGAGCATGTGGAGGGTAGAGAGGGCCAGGAGTCTATGCCTGAGAGGAGTGTGCCCGGAGCAGGGTGGGGACTTCACTCTGGGCTTCTGTTGCTGGAGTAGAGACTCATGGGAAGCACTCTTTGCTGTCTGTGGAACTGAAAAGGCAAAGGATGTGATGGGAGGGTCCGTTTAGTGTTGCTGGAGCCAGAGGACCTGCGGTGAGGGCATGGCCCTGGGGAGAATTTAAGAGAAAGTGGGACCACTGCCCTGTGGAGTTCCACCTTCAGCGGCATGGAGATGCCTTAACATTTCATACTTCAGGTTCTACCATGTCGAGATGCCTGCCTGCCGCCTTAGGCTGTGGTTTCCCCTCTGGTAGCATTAATCTCCTGCACCTACAGTTTGTAAATATTCTATCAGCTCCTCCATGGGCACATTCCTGAACTACCCAGAATTTTGATATGCCCATCTCCTTCTGTATCTTTTAATGATCTACACGTCTCTAGTCAAATAGATGACGTGGTCTCTGGGTTTTTAATCCGATGGTCAGCCCTGAGGACCTGCCAGGGCTTGGCATGCAGAGTGATGGATGCAGGTTGGAGCTGTTGAAAGGGACCAATGGCAGAGATGCATGAGCCATCTTACTAGGTGTGAAAGTGCATTGTTTTTTCTCATAATCTGGAGATTTGAAGGAGATTAGTGTAGCTAGAGATTTGCATCTGTTCAGTGATTTTTAATAAGTGTAGATCAGAAACTTGCCCTGACGTCTGACAGGTGTTGTGTGCAGTAGTCTGTGGGAGCAGCAGAGGACATGCTGTCGGGGATGATCCTGAGGACATGGGGGCATTTCTGGGCTTTCCCTTTCCTTGTAGGATCATGTTCTTGTCAAGAAAAGGGGCTCTTCATGTTTTCTTCAGGCTTTATCTCATTGTTAATGATTCCGCCCTTGATTATTATTTCATTGTTAAAATGACAAATTTTCACTGTTTAGTAGCTTGTCAAAGTGTAGCTCCTATACTAATCATAACTGTTGGCAGAAAAGCATGAAAAAAGTGCCACCCAAGGCTGGAGAGATGGCCCCCAGGTTAAGAGCACTTGTTCCTCTGGCAAGTACCTGGTTTGATTCCTAGCACCTATGTGGTGGCTGGTAACCATCCCTGACTCTGATTATAGGGGATCTGATGCCCTCTTCTGTACTCTGTGGATACTAGGCATGCACACGATGGCACAGATACACATATAGGCAAAATATTAATATACATGAAGTCAAAATAAATAAATCTTTTTAAAAATGTATTGTGCAGGGAATGAGGGAGGAGAGGGTACTGTGCACATCAAAAAAATTTTTATTTTCACTTGAGATGAACTAAAAATCCATAATAGAAAATTTAACATCTGCCGGGCAGTGGTGGGGCACTTGCCTTTAATCCCAGCACTCCGGAGGCAGAGGCAGGCTGATCTCTGTGAGTTTGAGGACAGCCTGGTCTACAGAGCAAGTTCCAGGACAGCCAGAGCCGTTACACAGAGAAACCCTGTGTAAAGAAAAAAAAGAAAAAAAGAAAAAAAAAAAGGAAGAAAATTTAACATCTTAACCATTTTTAAGTCAGCTTTCACATTTAATGTTGTAAATCTCTAGAACTTTTCATCTAGTAGGTCTCTTTAGCCACTAAGCACTCTGATTTCCCCTCTGTCCATGGCCTGGAAGCCATGCTCAGCTTGTGTCTGTGTTTGAGTACTTTGGGGACATCCTTTATAGCATCATAATGTGGCCTTTCTCTTTTGGCTTATTTAGCATATTTTGTATTTGTCTGTGCTGGAGCATCCCCATCACTCCTTTCTAAGTCTGAATCTCTCCACTGTCGGCATGCACATCTCTCTCCATCCTTCAGCTGGTGGACCCTGGGGCTGCTTCCATGCCTTTGTGAATAATGTTGACATGAATGTAGATGTGCACATTTCTTCAGGATTCCCCTGTCAGTCATTTTGGATATATCCCCAGAAGTAGCTCTGCTTCATCACACTGCAGCTCTGTTTTCCATTATTTGGATGAACTTGGGCAGTTCCCACCAGTGAAGACGCGCATTGTACACAAATGCACATGCTCATGTGTGCACGGACACTCAACACACTCACGCACATTGCAGTAGTGTGCGTGCACCTATTTGCCGCTGTGGCATTTCAGACTTGAAATCTGTTAGAATGCAAACATTGCAGATACTGCCCTTCTTCCCCGACATTGTTAAGACTAACACATGTATGAGATGTTCATCTTATTGCGTTGTCCAACAGGTGAGCCGGCTCCTGATTTTGGGAGGGGCCAACGTGAACTACAGGACGGAAGTGTTAAATAACGCCCCCATCCTGTGCGTCCAGTCTCACCTTGGCCACGAGGAAGTTGTTACTCTGCTTCTGGAATTTGGCGCCTCCCTGGATGGGATGTCGGAGAATGGTATGAACGCACTGTGCTACGCAGCTGCTGCGGGCCACATGAAGCTGGTGTGTCTGCTGACCAAGAAAGGGTCGAGGGTAAGCAGCAGCCTTCTGGCCGTGGAGGGTGACAGCAGGATGGCTGAGGGGGTGGGAAACAGCTTCCTGTCGTGACTAGGGTTGTTGGCCCCTGGGCCAGGCTTGGTGGATTTCAGTGAAGTGAGTTAAGAGATTATAGAATCGGTGTAGAAGGTCCAGGCATCTTGGTGGGAGCCCCAGGAGAGAGGCAGCCGTATGTGCCTAAGCTATTGGTCTGCTTGCTCTTGTACCAGGCAGATCCCTGGCTACTGAGTTTATTCTAGACTCTAGCAGGGCACCACAATTGTTTGGAAGAGTATTCAGAAGTTTTTTCTGTGTGTGTGTCTGTCTGTCTGTCTGTCTGTGCGTCTGTGCGTGTCTGTGCACATGCGTGTTGGTGCCATGCTGCACATGAGGAGTTCAGAAAACAGGGCACTGGAGGGAGTTGGTTCTCTCCTCCTACTGCGTGGGTCCTGGGAATTGAACTTGGCAGGAAGTTCCTTTCCCTGTTGAGCCGTCTGGCCAGGCCTGTTGGAAAGATTTTAAATGTTTCCCTCACACCATCCCCAGCTCCCCCTTCTTGTCCTATTTCATTTCATGATTCTTTTAAAACAATTCCATGAGTTCTCTGCTTCTTAGATGTCACATGCTTGAGCTGTGGGAACTGCCTGAAATCATTTTTCCTTTTCCCACCTGGAACCCTGGGCTTTTCAGGCCCACATTTCTCCTCTGTCTGCGGAATCCCAGGAACTGTGCCGTGACAGTGGTGTGAGCCTTCAACCAGCCTTTGGCTATTACCGTGAGATAGCTGCCTGCTACCTGACACATTAGGGTGGGACTGCCAGGCTCCAAGATGAGTGAGATGGGCGCTAAGCTCAGCATAAGCCCCCTTTGGCTTCCCGTGCACACAGACGCATTGCACAGGCAAATGAGCCTGTTGAGTCACAATGGAAAGAGCACTGCTAATATAATAGTCTTTCGCCAGTTTAGTTAAGTTAGACTTCTAGTAGGTCCAGAAGTGCTGTTTGCTTTGTTTGCTTTTCTTGAAATTCCAACATTTGGGACATCTGAAGCTCCGCTCCAGTGTTGGGGCGCATGCCTTACTGATGAGTGGCACACGCCCCAAGTCTCTGGATTCCGGCTGTCTCTCAGCTGTCCCCTGAGGCCAGTGGCGCCCACTCTGTCACATCTGAAAGCTCACAGGAAGAGGCTAGCTGTCATGTTGGGGACTCTTGTAGAGTTTCCCTGGGACGAGGCAGCAGAGCTGGGCCCTGGGCTCTTCTTCAGTCCTAGGACTCCCACGTTGAGATAAGGAATGCTGAGGGTACCTGCCACCATCAGGCCCTTAGGAGGTGTGCAGCACTCACGCATTTCTGACTAGCTGGCGTCTCCCAGCCTTGTGACTTTGATTTATAAGCCGGCGTGTCCCTGGTCATCTACCTGCACATTCCCCTTTCTGTCCTGCATCCTTTAGATCTGTGATCTCTAGAGCCTTCCCTTTCTTTGGCTCCCTGGTTCAGTGACCACAAGTCTCAGAGCAGCCTGAAATTACTTCATCTAAGTACCCCACTGGGAAGCATAGGACTTGGTCTGAGGGTTCAGTCTGTGAGCTCTGTGTAGTTTGCTGAGAGATGTGTGCGTGAGGAGACTCTCTTGTGGTTGCTAGTCCTGCAAAGGGAACCTGGGGCCTGGATGAGCGTCCTTATCACAATGAAGGGAGTCAAAGGTCCAGTGCTGTCCAGAAAGACAAGTCGGAATGTGAACCCTTGTTCTTTTGAAGCAGTGTGAGTCTGCTGATAGCCTTCACAGGGCAGTCATGTTCTCGGAGCAGAGGGGATGCTCACCCGGTGCCCTGCTTCTGCTCCCCAGGTAGACCACTTGGACAAGAAGGGTCAGTGTGCACTCGTCCACAGCGCGCTGCGGGGCCACAGTGACATTCTCCAGTACCTACTGAACTGTGAGTGGTCAGCAGGTCCTCCCCAGCCTGGCACGCTGAGGAAGAGCCAAGCCCTGCAGCAGGCACTGACAGCAGCCGCCAGCATGGGCCACAGCTCGGTGAGTGGGGCTCTGGGCATGCTTCCTGAGGTAGGAGATGCTGCAGCCCATCAATCAGTTGTCCGGTCGCCACAGCCTTCTAAGTGGGGAGCTATGGCAACAAGAGGAAGCAGAGGTTTCAGGAAGTAGCTGCTGACCTTGCTTAATGAAGGGCTTCTAGTGATACTCTAGCCTGCTGTGAGTGAGGCCCGTGGTCTCATGTGCGTGGGACGAGCAGAGCGCTTTCTTCCCACTCAGGAGCTCTGGTGGGTGTTCACTGTTTCTCTGGTTCTTCCTTCCTCTCCTCTACCTTGCTCTCTTTCCACCCAGCCCCTTTGGCGCCTTCTTTTGTCCTTATAACCTTTAGAAAATGATCGCATGGAACCTTAGTTAAAATCATTCTCGAGTGGGCGAAGAATTTTTAAAAAGGGGGCTTGGGTGCGTTGAGAGCCTGGGAGCATGCCCATTGTTTGAATTTCCTGCACCAAAGGGGAGATTCAACACAGCGTTTCTTTCTGATGGCTGTCACTAGCTTTAGGTTTGAAGATTTGATTGACGTCAGCTGGCCTGTGTCCCTGCTTTGGCTGTGGATATAGTGGCATTTGCTCCCACTTGGCTGTGTGTGTCCCTCTCTTGGTTATCTTTAGGCAGTTGGAGGTGCCAGTGTTTGGTAATATTCTTTCTCCCAAAATGACTGAAATTTGAATGCCAAGCTGGCTGACTGGTATTTGGCACTTATACACGATGGCAGATATACATATAAGCATGCATTGCTGGCTGGCTAACATTTGGCATGCCTAAATTACAGTGTTAAATACACACATCTGAAAATGTAGATGGTTTCCTATTTTATTTGTCTTGGTTTTTTAAAACAAGGCCTCGCATAGTCTAGTTACTGTAACTCTCTGTCTTCCTGCCCCTCCCTCCCAAGTGCTGGAATCACAGACGTGGGACACTGTGCTCTGCCTCCTCCTTCAACTGTCTGAATGAGTAGCTCCTACACGTCATCACTAGGAGGTCTGTGAGCACATGCACACCCACACATGACACACATGTCCCTCCCGTGTTTGGAAGCAGTCCTTCTCTTAACTCATGCCCACCACTTAGGAGCTGGCCTGGAGAACACCTAACAGAAACTACCTCCACACAACCAATAACCATTTCAAGCAGAAAAGCAAGATTTCTTAGTCAAAAGTCCCAAAGAGGATATTAATTTCCTCATGTCATCACAGCAAGTAGCCACACTCTCAGCAACTAAAACACAGCACACACTGAATCTTAAACCTCTGGAGGTCAGAAATCTAAATTCAAGGTGACAAGAACCAGGCTTCTCACTGAAGGCTGCAGGAGAGAGCCTTTCCTGGCTTTCGTAGCTTCTAGAAGCCACTGCCTTCCTTAGCTCAGACCTGCTTCTTCCACCTTCTGGGTACACGACCCCGCTGGGTGTCCCTATGCCTTCCTGCTCTGACCCAGATTCCTCCTGTCCCATCCTTACGGATGTTGTGGTTGTATGAGGTTTGTGACAGACTGTATACCCAGACAGTTCCACATAATCACTCCATTTCAAGGTCTGTGATTTCCTCCCGCCATTCAAGGAGCACCCAGAGCTTCTGGGGATTAGGAGGAGACCCAGTCAGCAGACCGCAAACAATACAGATTGGGAGCTTGGAAAATGGCTTTGTCGAACTCTCCCGTCATTCAGGATGATGCTGGCTCTGGTCCAGGGCACAGCTACTTCATCTCTCCCCAAGAGCAAGCTTTCCTGCCTCTAGCTTGTGACCTGCTCTGCTCCTGGACGGGAAGATGCCCAGAAGGGAGAGAGACGGTGCTGTCAGAAGAAAAATCATTTGGATGATACTAAAAGAAATTTTTTACTGTAACAAGTATCTGTCACCTTGTTTGCCTTCCTTGTGAGGAATGCACTAATGGTGATTTATGCAGAAGCTGCACTTTCTGTGATCTGCTGGGCCCTTTGTTGATTACGTTGGCATATTTGGGTCATGTCGGAATTCATTAGAATTCTGAGTACCTGGTAATCCCGAGCAGAGTTGCTGAAATGCACTGAGGTTGTTTTATTTTTTTAATTCTCCAAGTGAAAGTGTGAATAGCCTACGAATTATGCTTGCAAATGGTTTTCATTCTATTTTCTCTACTTGTGCAGCACACGATAATAATGGTTAAAAAACAACACTCTCCCCTTTGATATATGGGCTATAATAAGCACCCATTGCTCCGAGAGCTCATTAAATCACCTTGCCACGTCTGACAGGTAGTCCAGTGCTTGCTGGGAATGGCAGAGGAACACGGAATCGAAGTCAATGGCACCGACACCTTGTGGGGAGAAACAGGTAATTATGCTTCCACTGTTTGTATTCAGGGGCAGCTTGCGTGGTGTCTCGGCCCCGCTGGGGCCCAATTGTCTCAAGAATGACTGGTGATGCGTGTAGTCCTGTTTTTATTTTGTCACGAGGCATTTGGAGCTTAAAGCCTTTTCAGATTGCCAAATGAGTAGTAAAACTTCCCTGGAAGCAATAAAAGCGACTCATTTTGAGTTAGAGCAGCAATTACCACGCGCTTGAGAAACATCAGTGGAAATACCTTAGTAGGGCATTGGGTTTGCACATGTCCAGACCTACCTGATCCTCCTTTGATGCCTGCCAGAGGAGCCAGGCAGCAGTCTCATTGTCAAGGGAAGCCTGGGTGGCTCAGTAGGGAAGTAGTACTTGCTCTGCCTTGTGGAATGAGGGTAGAACTCAGGTCTCACAGCCCCATATAAAATACTGAATGCAGTCCATAGTCCCTCTCCGTTGGTCAGGGGAGGAGGGCTGAAGGTGGGAAGAGAAATCACTATTCAGATTAATGAAGTTACTGCTGCTTTGAACATTTCCATTCGACAGATGTAACCAAGATGCTTAAAATGTTTCCTGACTTTGTACATGATGCATGTGATTGCCTTTTCTCTTGCACAGATCTGTTTCTAATGCTTCTAAGTTCTTTCCTAACAAAGCAGATGGTGGTGTGGAGAGTTTATTAGCTAGCTCACACATGGGAGAAGCCTCAGAGATTTTCCTGGTGGGAGTGCAGGCCTGCCCTTCCGAGCCACATGGCTCGCTCTGGGAAGCCACCATCAGCTGGCTTCGTATCTCTTGCTATGGACTGAAGGAGGAGTGAGGCATGGTGTGAGCTGCAGAGAAAGTGTAGGGCTCCAGATGGTGTGGATCGGTCCTGAATTTCTGTTCCCTCCCCATTGAGAGTCTGCCAGTCGGTTAATGTCTAAAGAGACACTTGAGAAATTAAAGAGTTCTCACTTTAAAAAAAAAAAACCAACAACAAACCAGTCAGTCACATTTATTAACTCACAGTTTGTGAGAGCCGGAAGTCTAGGCTCTGCAGGGCTGGGTTTTCTGTTTCAGGTTCTTACCTGCCCATAATGTGGGCATTGGCTTGAGCTGTGCTCCCATCAGGGACTCATCCAACTTCCAAGCGGCTGTTGATAGGGTTTATCTCCTTGCACCTGTACATGAGTCTGGTGGAAAGCCACAGGATTGGTCAGCCCTTCTCTTATGGGGGCCTTATGTGCAATCTTCAGACTTTGTGACCTAGAAAGCAGTTCTAGTCATTAGTAAGGATTTGGGTGAATTTAGTCAGCCGAGAGGTTTTTGATTTGGGCATTTTCTTTTGTTTATTTTTTGAGAAGTTCGTACAACATCTTGATCATATTCTCCTTCGCAGTTCTTTTCCAGAACCCTTCCTCACCCAACTTCATGCTCACTCTTTCTCTCAAAAAACAAAAGCAAAACAAGCGTGTGCTCACGAGTGCAGTCTCTCTCTCACACACACACACACACACACACACACACACACACACACAAAACCATGGAGTCCCTTTTGCTTTGGCCAACTGCTCCTGAGCATGGGCCCTGCCCTGGAGCGTGGGTTGGTATACCCAGTGTCATTCCATTGAAGAAACTGATTTTCCCTCTTCCAGCAACTATCAGCTGCAAATAGCTTCTTAGCTGGGGTAGGCATTTATGCCCAACACTCTGACTCAGGGAGTCTCTTAAGTGGGGCTTAGGGTCAGGCTCAGCATGGTTCTTGTCCCAGGACCCAGTAGTTGGTGGGTTAGCTGAAGTTCTGGTTGGAACTCTGGGCTCAGACTCCAAGCAGTCCCAGATCTTTGAAGTTGGAGGGGTGGATGGTAGCAAGAAGTTGGGGAAGGGGAGTGACCTGTTCTTGTCGATGGAGACAGGCTTGGCTGGCCTGGAATTCACTATGACAACCAAATTAGCCTCTAGCTAGTGGCCATCTTCCTGCCACACCTTTCTTAGAGTTAGAATTATAGGGGTGCACCACTGTGCCCAGCACCAAGAGTTTTATTGAGATAGTTTTACATTTTAACGTTCAAAGTAAGAAACGGCAAGGTCGGCTGTCCGTCGGGCTTAGGGGACCACTGCACCTCTCTAGGGATTGTGTGCCGATAAAGCCATGGTGCCATTGCTGACATTTCCTTCATCCCTGATAACTGCTGTCTGCCCCAAACCTTCCTGCCTTCCACAGCTGTACACGTCAAGGGAACAGCCTGAAACCTCGTAAGGCATGATTTAGATGAGAACATCAGCAGCTACCTGTGCTGTCTGGAAGCTGAGGTCCATGTTTTTGTTTGGCTGTGGGGTCTACTGCCTGACTCCAGATGTGGGAATGAGAGATGCGTGAGGGAGTGGGCGTCATTGTGACTTCGTGCATCCTGCAGTGACAGTGATGGCAGGCGCCTCAGCCTGTGTGCCGTGCTCTCGAGCCTGGCCGGTCTTCAGTGCGGGTGGGGTGGACTCCACATGTCGTTCGGTTGGTCCTCACCGCTGTAGGCGTTCTCAGCGGTGAAGGTGGTTACTTGGTCAGTGGTTGGCTTGGTCCTCATTCCCGAGTGTTCTCAATAGTGCTTTGTGTCCAAAACATCCCAGAGTGTCTTGGCCACAGCACAGGCCAGGATCCCGAGAGTGGCTCCTGTGTAGGGTGTGGGGAGGTGGAGGAACAGCTGGGTTCTTTGTGTGGAGAATACACTCATTATTTCTCCTGGAACCCTCGTATCTATTTACAAGTCTGCTCAGTGTAGATGCAGTCATAAACAACTTGGCTTTAAGATGTTGGCGGGCTTATAAGGGTGGTTTCCACGTCTGTTTCAGGCTCACCCGCCCGTCTTTGAAGGGTGCACTGTTTTCTCTGCAGTCTCTCTGCCCTGTTTGGTGTTCAGTGTCTGCTCTCACAGTCGTGAGGTGCTCAGAGGTGGGTACAGAGGACTGTACAAAGTCCTTCCCTACTGTCCTGTCAGGACAGACTTGCCGGCCCCATGGACCTTTTGGTTCACCTTTTGGTTCACAGGGTCCCAGTATGGGCATCACGGCTCCTCCTGGTTGTCTGAAGTGATGACTGCTCTCAGCCCATGAGAGAAGAGACCTCATGAGGTGGGGTAGTCGGGAGGAGGCATGGTCCTGTGCCCTTCTTTCTCACTGGAGCATCGCACCTCACTGCTGAAAGTCCACACACGTCATCATGAAGGAGCTGGCTTAGCAGGGCGAGAACTTCATTACAGATTCTAAAGACATTCATCTACAACCGTGTTTAGTCTGGGCACTGCAGGGAACCCACAGGTTTTACAAAACTCTAAGTGCCTGCTGATTTGGGGGAGCAGAGGGCTTTGCTTAGAAAAATCTTCCCTTTCATGAGGCTGTGCTTCTTGTCTGTCCAGTGTTTAGAGACAAGCCCTTCAAAGTGAGTTCTGTAGTTGAGATAGCTCGGCGCTACTGCCTCCCCCCCTTCCCTTCCTCCTCCTCCTCTTCCTCCTCCTCCTCCTCCTCTTCCTCTTCCTCCTCCTCCTTAGAGAATAAGGAGTATGACCTGTTAGCAGAAACTGCACCACCCTTGAGGCTGCCGCTCTGTGACACCCACAGTCTGTCAGGCAGCGATGGTCCCACAGTTTCTGGGCAGCCCGAAACATGGCACAAGCCCATCAGATGCCTGGGTTATCTGTCTCAGCATTCCACAGCCATGACCAGTCAGTCCTGGCTCCCACAGAGTCCCGACTGAAATGAGTTACTGTTTCCATGTCAGTGTTTGGAGTGAATCAGCCTAAGCCAAAATGACCAGGGACACTTAACCGATGACCTCATGCTGTGCTGTGGGAATTGACACACCATGTTTCCAAACTCTGTCCAGTGTGAGTCTGCACTCTGCGTCTGGCTGTTTAGCCTCCCTCTTGGGTCCTAGTTTTCCAGCCTGTTCCTGAGAGCACAGGTCTCATCAACCTCATTTTGCAGCTTCCCTCCTCAGGACTGTGGAGCTGTTCGATGAGGAGATGCTGTGGTCCACACACCGTGAGCTTCCCCAGGGCTGGAATTCCTGTGTTTCTTGCTCCCAAGTGATACCTGGCCTAGTGCTAGCCTGAGGAGTTTCCGAAGGGTTAGAGGTGTTCCCACTTGTGTTATCAGTGACACACCTACCCGTGCCTGCTGATCAGAGGCGTGGACAGTGTTGGTCTAATCAAGGGCTCGCTGTGTGGGTATTGACCAAGTGGAAAGAGTGAAAGAAAAGAAAGTCTTACAGCCTTAAGGCATGGGATATTCATTTTATAGAATTATGTGGGGGAAATATTTGGTGGCTAGGGACAAGACAAGGAGCCAGTGGTGTGGCTTTGTTTGGTGGTAGTCCTGTCCTGTCTGCCTTGTTGGATTCACAGATGAGCGTGTGTGTGTGTGTGTGTGTGTGTGTGTGTGTGTGTGTGT
>CABHPP010105350.1:0-12450 GCA_902168425.1 Peromyscus attwateri
GTGCTCCCTTCTTAAATGAAAGGTTTTCAAAGAAGATCTCATTTTTGCCCCCTGGAGCCTTCACTGGGTAGGCTCTTCCCCTCAAGGCACCGTCCCTATTTTCCTAATGTTTAATGATCCCTGGAACAATTACAGCAACTTTGCCTGCCCTCACGTTGTCTGCACTTTAAAACACATTCACGGCTTTTCTTTGACCAACTAGACATGTTTCCTGTTTCCCTGCTCTGCTCGGTATTCTCAACTCTCAGTATAAACTTGGCCGAACGTAGTGAGCAACAACCACGTGGCAACCTCAATGTTATGCTATCTTGAAATTTCATCATTACTTTGAATTTGGCCTCTCCGAATTTCATGGTATGGGCATAGCCAGTTTATTTGCCGGAATATAGCATGAATGGGCCCGGCTCAGTTACACAGGATCCTTGTTCCTCTCTGAACCCCCATCAGCGGTCTTCACGGTCTGCACTTCGTATGGTACCCAATGACCTAGCCCAGTTCCATAGGGTCCTTGTTCCTCTCTGAACCCCCATCAGCGGTCTTCACTGTCTGCACTTTGCATGGTACCCAATGACCTAACCCAGTTCCATAGGGTCCTTGTTCCTCTCTGAACCCCCATCAGCGGTCTTCATGGTCTGCACTTTGTATGGTATGGTACCCTACTCTTTGGGATTCCACTGCAATGGCCATCAAGCTCCCCTGACAGCATCCTCGGGCTTTCTCCATCCCAAAGTTCCTCCAACAGATCAGTTCCTAAGGTCTACAGATCACACAAGTTTACCAGGGCAACAACCTCAGCGTGGTTCCAATTGATCCCTGTTAGTCATCTCGTACATTGTTGTGCCCAAATACCAAACAGAAACAAGTTAAGGCAGGAGCCGTTTATTTTACGTTCTTATTTTGGGGTGGGGTGCATGCCACAGTGCTCATGATGAAGGTCAGAGCACAGTTTGTAGGAGTCAGTTTTTATCTTCTTGCCATGTGGGTCTGAGGGTTGAACTTGAGTCACCAGGCCTGGCAGCAAGTGTCTTTCCCCACTGAACCATCTTACTGGCCCCGTTTGTTTCTATTCCTATCCTAATGATTTTAAGTTTCTGTATTTTCAGTTTTTTGTTACATCATAAAGGTGTTGTTTAGATATGAGGGCGATCTGGCTGTGACATCTATCACCTCATTGACTGCCAGGGTTGATTCAGCTGATCTGGGTGGTTAGGTGGAAGTATCCCATTTCTCCCTCCCAAGCTGTGTGCTCCATCAGTCGAAAAAGATAAACTTCCTCTATAAAGGAGGGTAGGTCTTTGGTAAAGGGTATATTAGATTAGCATCTGCACCTCTTGCTAGAAACTTCAAGCAAGCTCTCCAAATGCGTTATGTGAGCCTCATGATAATCACAAAGCAAACATATACAGCATGCAAACACAAGTCAGTGGGTAAGGAATCAAAACACACCACTAAAGTAATTCACTGCCAACGAAGATTATGGAGAGGGGGGAAAAGGAGGAAGGGATAGAGGAGGTGAGAGGGAGGGGAGGAGGGGGAAAGAGGGAGAGAGATGGCTATAAGACCTTTACTATTAATAATTATTTCAAATGTAAAAGAACTAAATTTGTCAATTAAAAGACAGTTACTAAGAAGATAAAAAAGATCCAAGCATAAGTTACTTACAAGAAACTCAGTTTCCCTCCGAGGACACATAGTCTGAAAAGGAAGTGATAAGGCAAGACATTCCTTGCAGACAGAATTTAAAAAGAAGCAGAAACAGCCATGCTAATTTAAGACAAAATAGACTCCAAAACCAAAGGAATAAAAAGACATAAGGAAACAGAGTACTCAACGGCAAAGGCATCCATGCAGCAGGAACTGAGTTCTAAATACACATATACTGAATGTTGAAGCACCCAAGTACGTAAAGCAAGTATTACTAGACTGGATATACCTGGGCAATATTTGAAGACTTTAATGTGCCACTTTCAGCAGCAGATACAAATCATCCAGACAGAATATCAACAGAGAAACACTAGAATTAAAGTTCACTGTGGAGTAAATAGAACTAATCTATGGGACACTGCAGAAAAACCAACATTTTCAACAAATAGTATGAAAAACACTATATGTCCATATGCAAAAAAAAAATGACAGTAGATTCCTCTCTCTTACCAGTTACAATGATGAACTCAAAATGCAACAAGACTGACATGTAAGTCCTGAAACTACGAAACCACAAAAAGAAAATATGAAGGGAATTCTTTTGGACATTGGGATGCGTGAAAATTTTTTGGAAAAGGTTTTAAAAACAGTGAAAGCAAAATAGACAACTGGGATTACAAGAAACTAAAAGCCCTCTGTGCTGAATAGGAAATACTCACTATGGTGAAGACAGCTTACAGGATAGGAGCAAATATTTGCCAACTGTGTATCTGACAAGCGGTCTATATCCAGAGTATATACGCAACAGCAGCCCCCCTCAATTAACTCCATTAAAATGTGCATTAAATTTAAACAAACATTTGTTAAAAGAAGACATACAAATAGATAACAGGTATATAAAAAATACAGTATTGCTGTGGGATGTTCTGTATGTTAAATGTGTTGCTCTGATTGGTTAATAAATAAAACACTGATTGGCCAGTAGCCAGGCAGGAAGTATAGGCAGGACAAGGAGAGAGGAGAATTATGGGAAGTGGAAGGCTGAGTCAGAGAGATGCTGCCAGCCGTCGTGATGAGAAGCAACATGTTAAGATACTGGTAAGCCATGAGCTACGTGGCAACTTATAGATTAATAGAAATGGGTTGATTTAAGATATAAGAACAGTTAGCAAGAAGCCTGCCATGGCCATACAGTTTATAAGTAATATAAGTCTGTGTGTGTTTACTTGGTTGGGTTTGAGCAGCTGAAGTACTGGCGGGTGAGAGAGATTTGTCCGTGGGCCAGGCAGGACTGGAGAAAACTCTAGCTACATAGTATCACTAATCATCAGGGAAATGCAAATAAAAATCAGAGTGAGCTATTTATTACTGCAGCAGGAAGAAGAGAGAATGCTTACATACTGAGAGTAGAAATAGAAATAATGCAGCCATGATGGAAAACGATTTGGAGGAGGTTCTTTGAAAAATTAAAAATAGAACCAATATTGATCCATCAATACTACCTCTGGGCATATATCATCCCCGAGTGAAATCAGAATGCTGAAGAAATATCAGCACCCCTATGTTGATTGCAGCACTGTTCACAATAACCAAGAGATGGCAGCAACCTAGGTGGGTAGCTGGCTTTCTTTGGACCACCAGCTCCTGAATAATGACACAGAGACTTCTTACTAAGTATGAAAGCTTGACCTTAGCTTAGGCTTGTTCGTAACAAGCTCATAACTTAAATTAGCCTGTTTATATTATTCTATGTTCTGCCACACGGCTTGTTACCTCTCCTCTATATTGTACATCTGACTCCCTCTATGTTTCACTGGTAAATCCATTCTACCAGATTCTTCCCCCAAATTCCTCTCTCTCTCTGGAAGTCCCACCTATCCTTTCCTATTGGCTGCTCAGCTCTTTATCAAACCAATCAGAAGGTGCCTTGGCAGAGACACATCTTCTCAGTGTACAAAATGATTATCCTACAACACAGGTGTTTATCAAGTGATGAATGGATAAAGAAAATGTGGTACATGTATGCAATGGAATACTATGCAGCCACAAAAGCAATGAAATCCTGTCATCTATGACCACATGAATGGAACTAGAGAGCCTTAGATTAAGTGAAGTCAGTCATGAATGAAAACACAAGGGCCACATATTCTGACTCATGTGGAATCTAAAATAGCTGATATCATAAAAGTTGAGAGTAGAATGATAGGGCCCAGAGACTGGGAAGAAAGGAAGAGAAGGGGGTGGTGTATCAGCGTTCCTGTGATACAGCTAGCAAGAAACTCGGGGTGTTACCATACAGTGTGGCAAATGTAGATAACAATTACACAGAACACATTTCCAAATGCTGGAGGGAGGCATTTTGAAAAGCTTTACTATAACAAAATGAGGACTGTTTGAAGACATGAATCTGTTTGTACTGATTTAAATATTATGCACTGTATACATGTATCAAACATGACGGTACTCAACTAATGTTATCATTTTTATGTTTTTGTGTATTTGCTAAGAAAAAAATGGTGGCTGGGTCCTCCCTTCTCAGAGTTTCTAATGTAAATGATCTGATGGTCCTGGGCATGGTCTGTGTAAGAAATCACAGATGAATCGTCTTTAAGATGACAAACTTGAGAACTGCTGCTCTGGATGGCAGGTGACAGAACATTCCACCACAGTATGCATGTCTAACATTACAACACCTCCTTCAGAGCTCACATGTGACTCTGGGATTTTTCTCCATACATTATTGCAGTTAATTGGAGTTGATGTGTGAAATAAATCCCATTTGCCATCCCTGTGCTAGATGGACTTGTGCTAACCTAGAATCCAAAAGCCGTATCTTAATGTTTGAGTACCCCAATGCTTCTCATTAAATGTCATCATAATTTATATTTTGTCATTGCCCTTCAGTGACCCCAGAGAAAAAGACAGGAGATAGACTGATGGTGAGAGAGAAAGAGTGGAAGTTACTGAACGTTGGATATAGTTGAGGGAATTATGCTTGGTTTTACCTGGCTGGTATTCCATTTCCATTACAAAATGCCACTTGGAGATAACATGAGATAACCCCAAATTGTTTCATTTCATGGTAGGATTCTTTTAGGATGGTTGTTTTATGTTGGCTTCTAAGGCTGCAATGTTCATCAAGTAGACACCAAGGAAGAACAGGAATTAGTGCTAAGTTTTAGTTAAGATTACCTTCAAGTGAAAAGTCAACAACATAATTCCATGAATAAGAATTTCTATTATTTAGTTACCAAGTTAACCAAATTTAAAACAACCATGCTCCTTGAGGTAAATACAGATTAAATAAATGTATTCTATAGGAATCTTTAGAAACAATTTTCCTTGAATTTGATGGTTGAATAGAAACATATTTGGAATAACACTGATCACTTCTTAGGCTATTTGTGTGTGTGTGTGTGTGTGTGTGTGTGTGTGTGTGTGTGTGTAAAATAATAGTTTGGGAAACAAAACAGTAATTCAGATAAGGAAAGGTGCATAGGTCAATAGTTATCTGGAAATTATAATAAAAAACAAAGGCATCAAGTGGGCAAAAGTTTGAAAAGATGGAAATACCAAATGGAGAAGATCTAGAAAAGATGCTGTGGTGCTTTTAATAAGAACGGCTCCAATAGGCTCATATGTTTGAATGCTTGATCCCTAATTGGTAGTACTATTTTGGGAAGGATTAGGAGGTGTTGTTGAAGAGGTAAGTCAGTGGGGTTGGGTTTCAAGCTTTCGAAAGTCTTCACTAGGCTCAGTCTCTGTCTCTGTGTCTCTGTCTGTCTCTCTGTCTGTTTGTTTCTGCTTCTGGCTTGTGGATAAGATGTAAGCTCTCAGCTAACTTGCCAGCCTGCCTACCTGCTGCCATGCTTCCCACCACGGTGGTCACAGACTCTCCCCATAAAGCTGTAAGCAAGCCCCTACTAAATTCATGCTTTTGTAAGTGGCCTTGGTCATGGTGTCTCTTCACAGCAATAGAACAGTAACTAAGATAGACACCATCTCAATTAAATTTCACCGTGGAAAAATAGTTTGGCTTGTCCAGCAAAGGTGGAAGTTACCTAAATTTCATACCCTGAAGTTGTATTCCTAGAGACTTCTTGAGAAATGCGCTCCTGTGGTGCAAGAAGGCCACTTACCGCAATCGCAACAGAATCAGTGCATATGTTCACGGGGTAGAACAAATAAGAAATTTGACACAGTAACAAGTTGACTACAGTCCAACAATGAGATTGATATTCCTCAAATATAGTATGGATGGCTTTCATAAGTACAGTGCTGAATAAAAAGATTTTACAAAAAGCCTTTTCATATTAATATTTTTTAAACAGATGAAACTAACAATAACCTACAGGGGTGAATTCCTACATGATAGAACTATCTAGGAAAGTCAGGAAGCAATTACCACCCATGTCAAGAGAGCAGTTAGGAGAGATCAAGGCTGTTGCTATCATTAAGAAGGGGGCACCCAGGGGGTAAGGAGAATGCCCACGCACACTGATAATATTGAAAGAGGAATATAGCACCTATTTCAGGACTTTGTGTCTGTCAAAAATAACCTTGAGACTGAAATTCACTTACCTTTGGACCATTTTGTGAAATCATCTCTGTTTCCCCTAAGCTGACCAGAGTCACAGAATGCGCCCAATCACTTCTTTTGCAAACATTTCATTGGAGAGGAGAGGAACCAGCGAGGCAATGCACCCACAAACAGTTTAAGCACTGAGCACATTCTCAAGGCTGCTTGAATTAGGTGTTTCTAGATAGAAATCCTGTTAATCTCCAAATAAGTATAATATTTGGTTCTTATCTAGCTTGATTTTATCTCTGACCACAAGTTTCATGACCTGACCCGAGTAGTAATCACACACATGGTGTTGAAGTTATATAAAATACATTTTTATGGACTCTTATGGATAGTGTTATAATTCACAATAAAAAAAAGTTTTCTAACTTCTCATTTTTCTATGGTTTGGATATTGATGTATTAGTTTAATAAACAATAGCCATTTTTTTTTGGTTTTGCATGCATGAAGATTCTAGATTCTGGAAAAGAGAGACTATGACTGCCCTGACTTTATGCCTTATTGATTGTCTATTGGTTCTGACCCATTCGAATCGTATGAAGTTGGCAAGAGGCTGTTCTTCAAAGACTGATGGAGGGAGCTGGAGGCGAAGACTGAGGCTAGACACAACTCAGTTTGCTGGACACTGTCAAAACCAACAGAGAGAAGAGAAGATGCCAAGGTCTAAGAAAATGCCCAGGGAAGAAACACAGTCAAACCCCTGTCCACCCCTGACTCCAGGACTAGAAACATAATTGATGTGAAAAAGGCCAACAGTAACATAGAGTTAAAATTCTTGTTGTGTAGCTTGGTCTGTTTGTGGGGCCCCTAGCAGTGGGATCAGGACCTGTCCCTGGCACTGAGCTGACTTTTTGGAACCTATTCCCCATGCAGGGATGCCTCACCCAGCCTTGATGCAGGGGGAGGAGCTTGGTTCTGCCTCAATGTGCTATGACATGCTTTGTTGACTCCCATGGGAGGCCTGCCCCTTTTTGAATGGAGGAGTGAAGGGGGGGGGGGGGGGATAGACTGGAGGTTGGGGGAGTGAACAGAAAGAGAGGAGGGAGGGGAAACTGTGGTTGGTATGTAAAATAAATGAAAAAAAAATTCTTTCCATACTGTCCTATTCAACCTGTCTTCCTATTCTAGTTATGTGCGACAACCTAAAAGTGGCCACCACTCTGATCCCTTCTTCATCCATAGAATCAGACTTCAACCTTTCATTGTGGTCTTTTCTCTGGTGGGTTCTTCTATGGCAATGAAAGAAACAGGAAAGAACGGAGAGTTGGTGAAGATGTGCCAAGAATCAGTGTTTCATCTTGCTGGGTGATGGAGCAGAGGCCATGCTTGTCATTTACAGGTCAGCTTTACTGTCAGGCACACAAACGTCAATACAGTCTCAAAGGAAGCTGGAGAGATGGCTGCACCGTTAAGAACATGCACTGTTCCGGCAAAGGACCCGAGTTCAGTTCCCATGTAGGGCAGCTCACAACTCACTCCAGCTCTGGGGATACAACGAGTCCCTTTTTTTGACTTGCTTGCCTAAAGTCATAGATGCACAAGTGCGTGTAAGTACACACATTCTAAAAAAAGTTTTAAAAATATAAATGTATATGTGCCTTTTCCATAGTGCCACCTTGATAGTGAGCCACTGTGAGCCTAAAGATGTTCAGGGGTCACATGCATCACAGGGGACTCCAAAACTATTTTTTGTGGAATCTGCAGCTGTTCTTCTGGAGAGGGGAGCAATGAACACATATTAGCCCATTAGCATTAATAAAAAAGCATCTTACCACACCACTGTCCAGAGTTGCCATTGTATTCACTCCGGACACCGACAATCGACTTTGCTTTCAGCAAAGTCTTATTATTGATGGCTCCTGGCTGTCTTTGGCATCCACAGTCCCCCATCTGATCTCGTCATTTCGGATCTATGCACCCTGGCTGGCATTTGTGTCTTCTGTCTCTGGTCCTCCCATCATATAAATGGGATTGTTTTATGGCTTCCTTTCTCTAGACCTCGGGTTTTGTCCTGGCTTGGTTTGCTGTGGCATGTTTAAGGATGAAAACCTACACCCAGAGTGAAGGTCTCCAGCTCCCAGGGGGCCCTTCAATGGGTGACCTCCTTCTGTCGGGCGGGCGGAGCGGGGGAGGGGTCCATTTGTCCCCGCGTCTTCCCCGCCCCCCTCTCCCTGGAGCTGAACGTTCCAAGTTGGCCCAAGCACTTGGCAGACAAGCCCCTTGATTGTTGCTGGAGACCCCAGGTCAGTTTGGGGCGGAGCAAAGCCTTTTAGGAATCCAAGAGGCTGGGACAGGCATGCTGATGAGGGAAAACGTGCTGGGCAGAAGGTAGGCCCCGATGTATGCCCTGGTGGACAAAAGCTGCGAGTGTCAGCTTGATTTGCAAGATCAACATTCATGAGTTCGACTGCTTAGAAAGGGGGATTATCTACAAACCGGGGTCTGAATGGGAGCCATAAATAAGTGATTTCACACTACCAAGCAGGAAGAATATTCTGCCTCCTAAATTATTCTGAACAGCATGTTCAGCCCCTCCCAGGTTCCCACCAGTGACTAGCCCTGGGGCTGGGAGGTGTTCAAATAATGGACCTCTTGGCAAGCAGCCCCTGCCTCCGGAGGCACCCACTTGCAGAGCCGTGGTGCAGCGTCCGCTTCGCTTCCGAAATCCAATCCAGATTTTGCCTCCTATCGCCTTTGTGGTCCATTTCAGGCCTTGGCTGTTCCGGGTAAGGATTTCTCTCCAACCACAATCAGCCTTGCTCTGCTGGGGTTCCCAGGCTGTGCACGTTTCAAACGTGCTCGAATATGCATCAAAGGCGTTGGGAGGGTCTTTCATCCGCTGCCTAAGTAGGGACATGCTCCTAGCTACGCCATTTGTAGCTGCGTTTGCTCTGAAATGGAAATGTACCTCCTGATGCAAGGAGACCAGTGGAAGGTTCCCCTCCTCCACTTGGGCAACTGCTTTCTAATTTTTTGCTTTGCCCTCCTCCATCCTTTGTGCAAGCTTTGCTGTGTTAACCCTGTGAGGCCCTTTTTGCATGAAATTGGCCCTTTCCTCTCTCCCCTATAGCTACAACGGGGCTTTCTCTGGGTGTCTTCAGGATACCACCTATACCTCCCCCTTTAAGCGGTAGTTTGGGAAGACACAGGATAGACACTGTTGGACATGACTGAAGTTTTATAGATTAATTTATTTATGCCGACGAGTGTTTTGCCTGAATGTAGGTATGTGCACCACATGTGTGCTTGGCAGGTGTGGAGACCAGAAGAGGGCATTGGAGTCTCTGGAATTGCAGTTACAGGAGCTTATGAGCTGCTATGTGGTTTCTGGGACCCAAACGCAGGTCCTCTACAAAAGCAGCCAGTGCTCTTCACCTCTGAGTTAGCTCTCCAGCACCCCTGTTACTAAGGTTTTAAAGAGCATGGACCGGGGTGAAGGCAAAACATGGAGAGCTCCCGGCTGCCGGCTTACCTGGCCAAGCATCTCCACCTCTAGTTATTGTTTCAAATCTCCATACTGCCTCTATTTACCTTGCTGAACCCCACTTAGTTTGGCTGACCACACCCTCTCTCTAGGTCTCTAGTTGCCGAGTGAGGAGAGCTGGCCTTCTCTAGGTATTTTTGAACAAGAATTCCTGGAAAGAAGCTGTGTCTTCTTAGACTGATTGATTAGAATCTCAGTACTGTGGACAGGTTGGAATGTTGCAGGTCAAGAGGCTAATTACCTTATCTTGGGCTAGTTCCAGTCCTCTGGGGTAGTCATTCCTTGCCCACTTCTGTGTCTGAACTAACATCTTGTGACTAATAGATAGAAAGCTTTTGGAATCTATTAACTTAGCACACAGCTAGCTTCCACTAACCCAAAAGCTAAGACTGTCATCAGATAGCATCTTGGGCCAATAGAAAGCATCTTGTCTTGCTGTAACTACCTCTCCGATGTGCCCAATAATGTAGTTTAAATTTGCCTTGATTTATGACCTCCTTTGTTCTACAAAACCTTGTGAATCTTTCCACATTGGAACATAAAATTTGGGGTACCCTAAATCTGTGTTCCTAGGCCATGGTCACTCAAAGTGGCTCCAGAATCAACATCTCTTATTCCCTATAAGATGGGAGCTGTGGTTTTCATGTCAACAGCATCTAGAGCAGGACAATAGGATGGCAGACACTAGAAGTGAATGGCTCAAGCTTATCCCCTGCTAGGAGGGTGCTCTGATATCTAATGCTCATATCTAATATCTAATATCTCATATCTAATGCTCATCAGGCAGCAATTTTAAACATCTTTTCCTTCTAAGAGCCACTGTCCTAAAGGGTACCTGTCTCCAAGCCTTTCAAAGAAAAGGTGAGTGTGGGTAAGGGAGAAGGGGAAGAGGCAAGGCAGTCTAGGTGTGAGACGTGTGTGTGTGTGTGTGTGTGTGTGTGTGTGTGTGTGTGTGTGAAGACCTGGCCATGGTGATATAGAAGAGGACTGTTTCTGACCAGCTTCTCCAGAAGGGGGGCTGGCACATCAGGACATTGTCCAGTGTGTGGCATTAGCTAGAGGTGAGGGTCCACAAGCTTCATCAAAGCAATGTTAGACAGAAGTCTGCACACTTTCTCCACAGAGGTGGACAAGGCACAGGGGTGAGTGTCCTGCTGAGAGATGCCCATAGCTGGGCTGAAGGGTGCTGTGAACCCAGCACACTGTAGGCAAGGGGCTCACTCAGTAGGCTCTTTGGAAGAAACACAGGTTAAATAAATGCAAACTCTCAAGAACCCTGGTCTCCAAGACTCAAAGAACTCTTTCTTCTTCCAAAGTACAAAAGAGTACATATAGCATGTAAATGGTGGCAGAGTTTTCTGTCCCATCTGCCTGTTCCCAAATACTGGGCAAATGCTTCCCAAATTACCACACAGAGGCTTCTATTAATTATAAATGCTTGACTGATGGCTCAGGCTGATTACTAACTAGCTCTTACTTTGAAATTAACCCATTTCTATTCATCGATGCATTGCCACATGGCTATGGCTTTACCAGTCCTCTGGCATCTTGCTTCTTGGGCAGCTAGCTCTCATCTCCCTCGATTCTGCCCCTCTTCATCCGAGTTCTTAGTTTGATTGTTCTGCCTAACCTTATCCTGCCTCGCCATTGGCTAAACAGCTTTATTATCAACCAATGAGAGCAACATACATTCACAGCGTACAGAAGGATCATCCCACAGCAATAGCATGCTACCTTTTGTGAAATAAAAAGGAAGTGAGAACATACATATATATGCATGTATGTATATAGAATATATATATATATATATAAAAAGAAAAAATTATATGTAAAGAAAAGATACAAGAGAATTCTATTGGGAAATAATGAAATGGATCTTTCTAGAATGGGGGGAAGTGGGTCATATGAAATGGATAATACCTTTGGTCCGCTTTGTGAAAAATGATTTTCAAAAGCTTGTTGATTTTCAATATATGTAAATATTAAAACAACAAATATGGGGAGAAAAATCTCAAAACCAAGCTAAGAAAATACACTTATCTGTATTTCAAATAAATGATCAGCACTGAAAGAGGAAAAATATATGACCCAAGGGAGTTATGAGCAAGAATTAGACCATGCTGTGATGGGACTTGGGTAGTGTGGAGAATGAGGAGAATTGTAAATAAATGTTAAATTCTTTTAACTTGTTTGTTTCTGTAGCAGCATAGACAGAATGTCTATGAAACTGTTTTGTAGATTTTATGACACTATAAATGTGGTAAATGAATTAATATGGTTGAGAGCAGGCCTCTCACTGTGAGGGGACAGGTTTGTAAATACAGAAAGGTAAAGGCAAAGGTATAAGAAGAATGGTCTATAATTGGAGTTAGATTTCTGAAATGTGTCTGTCTGTACCTCTGTGTACCATACTATGAATACCTATCCATTCTGCTATGGCTTTATCTAAAATATCATGCAAAGACCCAGGTTTTAAATGCTTGGCATATTATGGTGCTATTGAGAGTGGGTGAATTACTAGTAGGCAGGGCCTAGTGGAAAGAAGTTAGGTCATTGAGGATATGTCCTTGAAAGGGATGCTAGAATCCTGGCGGCTTCTTCTTCTTCTTCTTCTTCTTCTTCTTCTTCTTCTTCTTCTTCTTCTTCTTCTTCTTCTTCTTCTTCTTCTTCTTCTCCTTCTCCTTCTCCTTCTCCTTCTCCTTCTCCTTCTCCTTCTCCTTCTCCTTCTCCTTCTCC
>CABHPP010105352.1:2127-16805 GCA_902168425.1 Peromyscus attwateri
CGCTGACCCCACAGACCCGAGGACACCAGCTTGCATTAGCCTGCCCCGGGTCTGATTTGTGGCTCCAGTGTCAATGGCTTTAGTTTTCCTTTGGGAAAGTCCAAGGACGCCTTGCACATTGCCAATTCAGCTGGATTCAGGGATGCCAGCCTGGAGTCCTGCGGGAATGGCTGTGAGAGGTGAGGTGGGCGGCAGATCTAGGAATGGGATCTCCTGGGAAAGAGCAGGGTAAGGGTGGCACTCTCTTGCCTTGTGTACCAATGAGCTGAAGTCCAAGGCTTCCTTTCTGCAAAACCCAGCAATGTGCACAGGTCGAGATGAATGTCCAGCCCAGGTTCCTACCACCAAGGAGTGGGCCCTGGACTCTGCAGGGAGGAAGCAGGCGCTGTACCCATTACAACAGTAAGGTGGGGCTCGGAGAGACTCCAGCGCACTGGTAAGTACTGTAGCTTGTTTACTCTTGTGTTTTTCCAGATGGATAGTAACCATAGGAACACTATCATCAGGGGACACACAAGACAGAGTACCTCCAAGACACACCTTTTACAAGAAACATGGTCCACGCCCCAATCTGCCTCCACACTGCACTGGGCAGAGGACCTGGGCACTTTACAACCGTGAGAAAGACAAGGACACATCCTGACTGCTAAGGAAGCAGGAACTGCAGTGTGTGTCTGCTCCTTGCTGAGCAGCAGGAATCCCCTCGGCCCTTCAGCCGAGGCCCAGTTTTAGAAAGAGCAATAAAGTAAAAGGTTTCCTGGTCAGGAGAGGGCTGCCTGCTGCATGGAGAAGGAGAGACACAAACCACTAGCCACTCAACGAGACGGTGGTTCCTGCCTGCTCTTCAGGGTACACTGGCCTTTATACAAGGGGAGAGAATGGCTGTTGTGACAGGGCGTAAACACCACAGGGAGAAGGGCCTGAGGTCTGTTCTTCAGAATGTGACCCTCTCCTTGATAGTTACACAGAGGGCAAAACCATGGAGGCCCTGAGCTGCCGGGCAACTCCTGTGACTGCATCTCCATGGTTTCTGGGGCTCAGTCCCTAGACCCTTCCTCAGAGTGCTAATTAGGAGCTACATCCTGGAGGCTACAACCAACAAAATGAAATAAAATAAAAGGGAACCTCTGAGAAACCATGGAAGGTTTGCGATGGGAGCCTTAGGAGGGAAGAAACAGAAGCCCTCTCCAGGCCTTCACCCCTGGAACATTCTTCCTGGCCAGAGACAAGCTAACTTTTATGGCTAATGCCAACACTGGCCTGGTTTGGGGCCCAGAGTGCATGAGGTCAGGTCCAGAGGGGATTGTAAATATGGTAAAAGTTCCCCAGGCAGAACCGCTGCGTGAGGCTTGCTGCTGGGTACTTTGGTAGCTGGTTCTTTTAATATTGTTTTAAGATCTGACTTGAAAGACACCCAAGCACCCGACTCTTGGCCAGGTCTAGCATTAAGAAAACCAGAGAGCAACTGGCTTGTGGTGGCCAGGACTGGTAATGTGGCCTTTTCTCCGTGGAGCCCAAATCTCCCAAGCCTCGGTGAACACGATGGTTTTAGGGCACCATGACAAGAGTCCCACGGCCTTGTCAAGGCTGTCACTTGGCAGCCATTTCATCTCTGGGACAGCTGGCTGAGCAAGAGTGCTTCTGACAGCCCTACCTCTCGATTCTACCCCAAGCCCAAAGGGTTAGAATCCAACCCTCCCCCTCCCCACCACACAGCACCTTGACTGAACCGGCCCTGCTATATGGAAGCATTTCGTCTACCTTCCTTCAGGGAGATGAAGTCATGGCTTGCGGAATTACTCTAACAGCTAACAGGTGACATGGTGAGGCTGAGCCAAACTCCAAACACAAACCTTGCAATAGGAAAGAATCTGGGGCTTTTATGGAGCTGTTTGAAGCATCTCGTCTAACAAAAGAAAGATTGAAAGTAACAGTCAGAAATCAAAGAAAGCAAATATGCACATAATCCCAAGGAGAATGCCGATATCTACTACAGAGCCAAAAACATGACAAGGAATCTGTTCACTGTATTTCTTTTGAGTCCTCACCCCTCCACTGACTTCACTAAGTTCAGAATTGGGACACCACTCCAGAAGGCCTTACCCCAATCAACCCCAATTGGAGGGTGACTGCTAAGAGCTTCCTGTGGTCTGACCACACCATGGCCCTCTCCAATTCCCTCAGTGACCTGGAGTGTCTGCTGCCATGTCCGCCACATGTCCACTGCTTTCCAGGTGTGGAACAGCAGAGACTAAGGCTGGCAGAGTTGTCCCTTTGGTGGAGCTCTGGGCCACAGCAAAGCTCCCTGTTGTTGGCCTGTCCCAGAGCCCGCTCTCAGCTGGCCCCGGCTCTCAGAGGAACTGGGTATTCCACAAAATCAGGGCTATGCAGGCACTGTAGACAGTCTGTCTGTGTTGATACAAAGACTTTTTAGGGTGAACCGCCGCCCACTGGTCCCACAAGGCCCACTCAAGCTCATCCCTGCTGTCGGCTCTGTGAACCAGGTGGCATCTGGTCCAGTCCCACAAAGACTACCAACAAGGCAGAACTGCAGCCTACTTTGGGAGTCTCTGAAGTACGTTGTTCCACTGGACACTCCCCCTTCATACGTCAGAGTCACAGGCATGTTTTGAAAAGACATGCATATTAACAGAAGAGACACCGATTGTCAGCAAACATCGACTCACTCTAACCCGCCTGTCAAGGCCAGTGCTTGAGTAGCTCCAATGCCAGGAACCCCTCCTTCACCTTTGCAGATGGAAGCTTCGACTTCCACCACCTCCAGTTGGCCTGCAGTGAAGGGCAGCAGCCATGATGCACGGTGGCTGGCCAGGTCTGCCGTCAGATGTGGAGATTTGAATCTTAGCTCCTGTGACTGCTGTCAGCCATGGCAAGACAACACCCAGCCTCAGTTTCCCACTCTATAGAACAGGATTGGGGTTACCTCAGAGGTCTGTAAGGGTTGAGTTACTAAGTAAAATGCTTAGTAGACGCTGTAAATGTAAATTCTATGTACTAAGGCTACAATCTCCTCATGAAGAAGAGGGGAAGGAGAAGGAGGAGATGAGGGAAGGGATGGTGGGGTGGAGCAGGAAGGGGAGGAGCTAGCAGTAAGGCAGCCTTGATTACAAGGGCAAGAAACTGACTTCCTTCTCCTGGTTTCTCCATCTAAATAACTGGGTGGACAGACGCGTAGGAAAAGCAAAAGCAGGAGAAAAGCAGCAGAAAACCTGGTGTTTCCTCCCCAGCAGTTTCACCCTTTGCTGTTACACTTAACAGTTTACATATGTTTGAAAAATGCACTTGAACTCTATTAACCTCTGTCCTGCCAGACCTGCCTTGATAGAACACAGCAGCCCCAGGCAGCCGTGCGGGCGGGCGGGCGGGCTCTGCCTTGGGATGGGGTCTGGGACTTTCATCTGACCCCAGCAGGGGGCACCATGGCAGGGCAGAAGCAGGGCCAGCTGCTGGGGCTCCAGAGCTCCTGGGAGGAGGAGGGAAAGAAGGTGGTCTAAGCAAACCTGTTCTACCCCAGCCTCTGCAGCACCAATCACTTACTTTCAAGGTCTCTAAATTAATTTACAAGGAAATGGTTAATGTGTATGTTTGTTTTAATATGGAAAACCACAGCCATTTGTTCTTAATTCAGCCCAAAGGGGTGAACAATCAGATGTCTGCTGAAATGAAATGATTTAGAGCATAATGTAAAGAGGAAGTCCATTTAAAAAGCCCCTACTTAGCACTACTTTCCAGATGGACTTCTAAAGGGAAAGCCAGGCGCAGAGCAGCAAACTGCATTGCTGTGGGACAACAGCTTCCATACACACTCACACGGGCGGCATGGCTATGGGAACCAGAAGCAGAGAGAAGTCGGGAAACACAGATAGAAATCAAAACAAGAGTGAATGCAAAGTGGCGCTGCTCCACGCTGTCTCACCGTCTCCAGTACCTTAGACACAGCCTCCCAGTCTGCCTTGCAGTCTCCCAAGGCTGCAAGCACAGGGAACTTCAGGTTGCTCTCCATGGTGGAGTGTTTCCAGAAGAGTGGCAGAAGCAGCAGAGTGCCACAAAAGGAAGGACCCCAAGAGGGCCTGCAGCTCCTGGGGCCACCCTCAACTAGCACCAACTTTGTCCTGGCAGTGGATTCCCGAGGCTGAGGGTCACTGTCCAGGCACATCTGCATATGCTCTACATACACCCAGCACTCCATTCTCCCCTCTGTGAGGGGCCAAAGAAAGGACATTGGTCCAGAAGTCTCTTGTCCTCCACTGTGTCCCCATCACCCCCGAGTAACACAACCTTGCACACCGACTGCACAGGCCTTCCATCTGAGGCCTATGGGGCTCCTCCTGAGGTTCTTGGCTGTTCAGATGCTCCCTAGCAACCTGCTTCTTCTGTAGCTGCCAGCATGGGCCAGGTCCTTCCTGAAATCCTAGCACAGGTCACTGCAAGGACCACACCCTCCTTGATCCTACCATTTCCCACTCATGCTCTGGACTCCCCGAACCCTTGGCCTTGTACCTGTCATCCTCCAGTCTCTTCTTGCTGCAGGACCTCTGTTTCCTCGCCCCACACCAGGCCACAGAAGTGTCTCCATCCCCTGCAGGTCCTTATGCACACTCTGACAGTTACATGTGACTGCTCTAGAGCCTACTCCCTCAGGCTCAGCCTTCACTAACAACCAAGACTGGACATACACTAGTCCTCCTGGGGTGATGGGGCTACTTGAAACAAGGAAGTACCAAGTGGACTAGTGGTCCTGGTGCCCAGTTCTCTTCACTGCTGAGGGTTCAGCCCCAGAAAAGCCTGGAGAGCTGCTCTCTGGGGAGATGAGTTACTGTGCTGAGTAGCTCTGGAGGAGTTTTGGGTAGCTTGTGGATTCAGTGCGCTGCCCAGTGTAAAACATTTCACTGGTGCCTGGCACACAGTTAAGAGCTCAACAAACATCAAAAGCACTTGCCTGATACTCAACAAAGTATCAGGACAAACCAGTCTCTGAATCGAGACTAGAGGCCAGTGGGGCCCGAGGTGGGGACAGGAGGGTAGGGCAAATGGTGCTGCCTCAGGCAGGCTGGCCTCATTTTCTCAGTGAATGCAGGTGCTGACTTTCAGCAGTCAGCACACAGATTTATAAAGACAGCAGGTATGTGTTCACCAAAGTCTCCCGCAGCTCCCAGTCACTACAGTAAAATCAATCACAACAAGGAAGGGCAGTCATCAGCTATCTGCAGAGGGCCTGGGTTTCCAAATGGCTCTGCCAGCTGAAAGGGAGCCCTATGAGGAGTCAGGCTTCTATAAGATCCAGAGCAGCCCCCTACAGACAGACAGGTGTAAGATCACACCGTGAGAGGACACTGACTGGACAGCCCAGGAAGCTGCTGAAGGGGGCAGCTCTGGGGACCTGGGAACACACACTTTCCAGCCTCTAAATGGATGATGCAATTGCCTGATAAGGAAGTGGCTGGGGTCGGAAGAGAAGGTAGAAAGGGAGGGATGGAAGGTAGGAACTAGGGCCAGAGCAGCAGGAGTGGAGTGCCTGGCAAATCCAAGGAGGGTTATGCCACCTTCTTGGCAAACAAACCTGGAAGGGACTGTGGGAAGAGATAAGACAGAAAGGAGGGAGGGGGCTCGGTGTGATTAACACCGTTCTGTTGGTCTTGCTGCAACTCATTATAGCTCTGAGAAATTCTCTTTTGTTTTTATGGTATTTAATTCTGGGTTGACTAGACGTAAGAACCAAGGGAGCAAGAGTACTGTAAATGTCTCTCACTGGTCACTGTCATTTCAGTGGGAAATCTTGGAAGAGATAACACATAATTCTTACCTACTTCCTTCTCCTCTCTGTAAGTTTTCAGAAGCATTCCTGGTGGTGATGTGCAGATAGATCCTGGGCCCTTTAGGGACATCAATTTTTAACCCGCTAGATGGCTCCTAGCGGCTTCTGCTGCTCATGGTGCAGCTGACAGATGTTGGTGGCTTTTAGGAGCAACTGGAAAAAGCAGTCTGTGTGAGCCTTCTAAATTCCTCCTGTTTGCTAGCAAAGCTGTCCTGTCAAGCACGCCTCCTCACACAGGTGTGGCCCACTGCTCTCAAGTTCATCCTGATTCTGCTTCATTTAAAACTCTAGGGTCCAGAGTGGCTCCCGAATTTCCCGGCATCACGAACCACCCGCACCCCACTCCCTCTGGAAGCTCACCACCCTGCCGCCGAGTCTACTCCTTCAATAAAGAAGTGTGCCTGTGCGGGACGCCAGGCCCTGCACTAGGAGCTAAGTGTATTTATTACCCGAGAGATGGGAGAGGGAGGCACAGCCCCTGCACTGAGGTCACAGTGATGGCCTCCGATATGGTTGACACATGGAGCACTCCATACAAATCCTCTGACTCCAACACTTAGCTTGTGCACGTGATCAGGGCTCAGGGAATCTTTCACAAGTAGGTCATTCCGGATGAATTACTGAATGAAAGGCCTGATCATTGGTGTGGTCGGGAGTGTGAGAGGCGAACCTACGGGCTGTTCTCCAAGGCCCTGCCTGGCCTGGTTTCCTGTATTAGAACACAGGCTCCGGGTACAGTGTGGACGAGGACAGTGAGGACACAACTGCCATCCCAGAGGAAAGAAGGCCGGGGTAAAGACTGGGCTTGGGGAAGGGGTTCAGGGGGAGAGGGGCTGATTAAAGACCCTCAGACCCTCCCCACTAAGTCAGCCTGTGTCTGATATGTGTCCATTATCCCCTTGGTGCACTGATTTTTTTTTTTCATTTCATTTTCTAGATTTATTCTAGAATTCCAAAGGAAAAGACTATTTTCACAAAGTCCATATACAAAAAGCAAGGGAGAAACTGTAGACAAAGAGTGAGGAGAGATGCCAGGCCTTACTGAATATTCTTTGTCAGGTGAATTTTACCAGGGGAACTCTTACTTACTAAAGAAAGTAAACTGGACAACAGACAAGGCAATGCATACCACTAGGTATGAGAATCCACTATGAGGGGAAAGTATGGAACAACACAGACTAATAAAACAGAAAGGGGGTCCAGAAGGAGTCCTCTTATCCTAGGAAGTCATGTGTGATCAAGGCAGCACCTCCGATCAGGGCAAAGATGGGGTCTTCAATTAATTGTTCTGGGGTAACCAGCTTTACCAAGTGAAACAAAACTAAGGTTGATCTTTATCTTACACCATACATCAGGATAAATTCCAAATGCTTCAAAGTAAGAATATGAAAAATGAAACCAATAAAAACAGCATTTCCCAATGGTGTGAATAACTACTCCCCGCCCAATCTCACACAGGTGACCCTGATTAAAGTCAGTGGTGTGTAAACACAAAAAGCTTCAGCAGAATCGGGCGAGGAAAGAGAAAGGGTAATAAAAGTGAAAATGCATTATGTACACATACGAATTGTCAAACAATACATATGGCTGGTGCAGTGACTCAGCAGCTAAAGGCTCTTGCCACGGGCTTGATAAAACCTGGGTTCAATCTTAGGAACCTAACTCCCAAAAGTTGTTTCTGACTTTCACACATGTGCCATGGAAGCACGCTCATGCACACGCACACACACGCGCACACACACACACACACACACACACATACACACACACACACACACAATATAATAAGTATAAAGTGTGTGTGTGTCCTTCTAAACAGTGACTCAAAGTCCAGCAGAATTGGACTAATGAAGACATCGTATCAGGAGCTGGAAAGATGACTCAGCAGTTAGGAGTACTGCCTACTCTTGTAGAGGACCTGGGTTCAGTTCCCAGCACCCACATGGAGGCTCACAACCATCTGTAACTTCAGTTCTAAGGGACCTGACCTCCACTGTACACACATGGTATGCTTACATACATACAGGCAAAATACCCACACACATAAAATAAAAATAAGTAAATCTCTTTTAAAGATTTTATACAATTATTTAAAGAATACAAAATAAGATTTTTTAATATAATAACTGAAAATGAAGTAAAAGTAAGAAATTATTGTGGTGGTGTTGTGTTTGCCAAAATATTGTGCACCCTAATAAACTTATCTGGTGTCAGAGAACAGAACAGCCACTAGACATAGAGGCCAGAAAATGGTGGCACACACCCCTTTAATCCTATCACTTGGGAGGCAGAGGTCCATCAGGATCTCTGTGAGTTCAAAGCCACACTGGAAACAGCCAGGCATGATGACTCACGCCTTTAATCCTAGGAAGTGATGGCAGAAAGCAGAAAGGCATATAAGGCGTGAGGACCAGGAACTAGGTGGTTAAGCTTTTAGGCTTTTGAGCAACAGTTCAGCTGAGATTCATTCTGAAGACTCAGAGGCTTCCAGTCTGAGGAAAGAGGATCAGCTGAGGAATTGGCGAGGTGAGGTGGCTGTGGCTTGTTCTGCTTCTCTGATCTTCCAGCATTTACCCCAATACCTGGCCCCGAGTTTTTCTTTTTTTAGTAAGACCTTTTAAGATTCATGCAACAAATTATATTAAAATCAATAAATAAAGACAAGCTAACATTTTTAAGAGTTCCAGCAGAACTTAGAGAAATCGGAGTATCACAGGTGAAATGTAAATGCTGTGTGGCTTGGCCTGGGGATGACTTTGTGACAACAGCATTTTCCAGTCTGATAACCCATGTACAATCCCAGAAACCACAGAAGCCTACAAGGTGATGTGCAAGATGGGGGGCAGAGACCCGAGGATCACCTGAAAGCTTCCAGGCCTAGAGTACACAGGGAAACAGCAGAAAGGAGACCCAGCCTAAGAAGAGATGGTGAAGACTGACTCCCAGAAACTGTCCTCTGACCTCCATGCGGCACTTGCACACCAGCACACACACACACATGCCTTTACAACATAAAACTTACTGACAGAACCACAGATTATGTATCATTGAAGAGAGAATTAATAAGCTGGAAGACTCAGAGGGCACTTACCCAGATCAGAAGTGCTTATCTAGAACGTTCAGAAAGAGATGGGGAAAAAATAAGACTAACAGAGGGGGATGAAACACTAATACATGTTAAATCTGTAATCTATAAAGAAAGACTGAGATACCGTCAAGTTCATAAACAACCTGAAGAGTATTTACCATCAACAGACGTGGATCCCAGGTGGAAAAACGCACATTAAGGTTGTACCATGCTTTGTGAAATCAAAAACATTTCAAGATGCTATAAACTCCTCTTGGCCCAAGAAAAACAGACCCTTAATGGAGAACTTATCTGTTCTTCTGCAGACAATGGTGGCATAAATAAAAATGTCAGATTGCCACTTTAAGAGATATCATGAAGGGGAGTGGGGGAGAACTGAAAGAAAGACTGGAAAGGGGTCATTTCAGGGTCAGGTAGAAACTCCCAGGAATCTACAAGGATGACCCCAGCTAAGACTCTTAGAAATAATGGATACATAAACTGAACTGGCCATCTTCTGTGACCAGGCAAGCCTTCCAGTGGACACTAACCCAGTCACATAACCTTCGACCTACAGTCTGTCCTGCCTATGAGATATGCTGGGGTAAAGGTGACACAGAGATTTCGGGAGTGGCCAACCAATGACTGGTCCAGCCTGAAATCCATGCCATGAGAGTGAGCCAACCCCTGACACATCTGGAGTGCCAGGACCCAGAGGCTGGATGGCCCAGAGACCTAGGATAGAACCAAACAGGACTGGAAAAAAAATGTCAATGTAATGATGCCTAATGATATTCTGCTATTCCCATAGATTGGTGGGAACTGTCATCAGAGAGGCTTTATCCAGTAACTGATGGAAACAGATGCAGAGACCATAGTCAAATATTAGGCCTAGCTTGGGGAATCCTGCTGAAGAGCAGGAGGAAGAATTGTAGGAACCAGAGGGGCCAAAGGCATCACAAGAAAACCCACAGAATCAACCAACTGGGCTCACAGAAGCTCACAGGCGGAACTGAGAACCAGGGAGCCTGCAATGGGACTGACCTAGGCCTTCTGCATATATATGACAGTTGTGTAGCTTGGCCTTCTTGTGGGACTCCTAACAGTGGAAGCAGGGGCTGTCTGACTCTTTTTGAGGGACCCTCATACTGGGCTGGATTCCTCATACTGGGTTGCCTAGCCCAGCCTTAATACAAGGCAATGTGCTTAGTCTTACTACAACTTGGTATGCCATGTTTTGTTGACAACCATGGGAGACCTGCCCTTTTCTGAATAGAAATGGAGGAGGAGCGGATGGGGGGATGGGGGCAGAGGGGAGGTGGGGGGGAGAGACTGGGAGGAGAAGAGGGAGGGGAAACTGTGGTCAAAATGTAAAATAAATATTTTAAAAAGAGAGAGATACACAGACAGGACACAGAGAGCCTTCATGCTCACTGAAGTTTTTAGGCACTGTGGTTTACCTTCAATAAGGCAGGGATTTTCAACAAGTATACAAGTATGTGTGAACATCTATATAAACAATTCACCTCAACATAGACGTTACACTCTTGGCCAAAAACAAAACAAAACAAACAACAACAACAACAAAAACTCAAAATAGACCACAGATCTAACTGTAGAGAATAAAAACCATAAAACTCCTAGCAGGTAACAGGAGAAAACCTAGGTGTCTTTGGGTTTGATGAACCCTTGACAGGCCATCTGTGAAAGAAAGAGCGTCTAATAGGTTAGCCTTTGTTGAAACTCACGAAACACTGTCAAAGGGCTGGAAATGAGCTCAAATGGTCAATCCCCCAGAACCACATTAACAAAGAAAAGAAAGAAAAAATGCCCTCAGGAGGACCAGTGGGGTGAGTGCTGTGGGCTGTTCTGTATGGCAAATGTGTTGCTAATAAAACACTGATTGGCCAGTGGCTAGGCTGGAAGTAGGCGGGACTAACAGAGAGAATTAAAAGAGCAGGAAGGCAGAAGGAGTCACTGCCTGCCAGCCAGCAACCGCCAGGACAAGCAGCATGTAAAGATGCCGGTAAGCCACGAGCCATGTGGCAAGGTATAGATTTATGGAAATGGATAACTTAAGATATAAGGACAGTTAGCAAGAAGCCTGCCACGGCCATACAGTTTATAAGCAATAGAAGTCTCTGTGTTTCCTTGGTTGGGTCTGAGCGGCTGTGGGACTGGCAGGTGAAAGAGATTTATCCTGACTGTGGGCCAGGCAGGAAAACTCTAGCCACAGGTGAGTGTGGTGGCATTTGCCTACAATTTCAGCACTGGGGATACTGAGGCAGGAGGATTCTGAGTTTAAGCTCACCCTAGCCCTCGCTGACATAGATACAGAGTGATTTCTAGGCCAGCCTGGACTACAGCCTTCAAACCCGGGGGAGTGGCAGTGTGGAGCGTGGTGGCTCATGCCTTTAATCCCAGTACTGGAGAGGCAGATCTCTGCGAGTTCCAGGACAACTCATTTACACAATGAGTTCCAGGCAAGCCAGGGCTCCACAATGAGACCCTATCTCAAAACAACAAAATAAACATACAAATAAGCCTAAGCGCTATGTTATAATATAAATAAAGTCTGATATAAATGTTGTGATCTAACCCTGGGCCCTGGAAGAGAATGGGGATCTGGAACAACTACTTCAGAGTGCCCAGGTCCCATCTGCTCCTGGACAAGTCCATGGACTTTTTAGGAAAGCCTGATTAGCTGGTGTAATCCCTAACAACAACTATGTATGTCTTTATACCCACAGGTCAGTGTAATCTTCACCCCTCATCAAAGAAACTTCCCTTTGCAACAGAGAAACCACAGGCAATCAAAATGCAGAGCTGTGGAGTCCAGACTGAATGGATACATCTACAAAGCACTCTTGCACCTAAGGCTCTGGAAACACTGCAGAAAAGGGGACAAGAAAACTGTAGGAAGAGCCAGAGAATGGGGAATTTGCTGTGTCTCCTAGTAATGTCAGAAGCTACACACATAGTCTCACCATGACTGCCCAGCCGAGAGCTGAGCAAGGATGATACCAATGGACACACCAAGGTGCAGAGGGAAAAACTCACAAGGCCTGGGAGCGGGGGAGGCAGTCTTCACCAGGGAAGAGCACACCAACTGTTTGTCCAGTACTAAATGGTCAGCTCTGAAAACATACATACAAGTAACATATGGACTGAGCAGTTCATAGTTAGGAATATATATGTAAATAACATATACATATCTGCATGCAGTAACAATGAAAGAAGAGGCCATGAATTTGAAGGAGTGTGGGGAAGATTTGGGGGGTAGAAGGGAAGGGAAAAGTAATTATATTATCTCAAAAATCAAAAGTAAAAGAAAGGAAGGAATAAGGAAGAAACAAACTAAAGTCGTATCAAGGTCTCTAAGAACTCAGTCTGGGAGCTCTACAGGTGCATATGCAATAGAGGAATCCCTGCTCCACCTCCACATCTTGGGCGAGGCCTACCCTTGGCTTCCAGGCTGTTCCCTGTAGCCTAAAGCATACCCCACGGGAACCCATTAACTGCTGACAGCACTCAGTTAGGGAAACAGTGCTGAACTGATTCTTGTCCAAGGGTTCCCTGGAGTCATCCATCCCCTCAGGAGATGAAGGGCCGAGGTCGCATGTAGCATGAGTCTTAAAAGTCTTATAAAATCAAACCTGAGCCGGGTATTGGGGCGAACACTGGAAGGTCAGAGAGACAGAACAAGCCACAGCTATCTCACCTTGCCGGATCCTCAGCTGGTCTTGCTTCCTCAGACTGGAAGCCTCTATGTCCTCATATCCGAATGACTCTCAGCTGAACTGCTGCTAGAAGCCTGAATGCTTAACCAGCCCAAATGCTTCTCCAGGCCAAATGCCTCTCCAGGGCAAATGCCTCTCCAGGGCAAATGCCTCTAGTTTCTGGTCCTCACGCCTTATATACCTTTCTGCTTTTCTACCACCACTCCCTGGGATTAAAGGCTTGCTTTCTGGGATTAAAGGCGTGGGTCACCATGCTTGGGTGTATCCTTGAACACATGGATTTCTGTCTCTGGAATGCTAGGATTAAAGGTGTGTGCTACCACTGCCTAACCTCATGTTTAACATTGTGGCTGTTCTGTCTCTGACCCCAGATAAGTTTATTAAGGTACACAATATTTTGGGGAACACAATACCACCACAGTCGCAGGTGGCCACAGCTCCTTCATCTCCTTAGTCACTTGACAGTCCACTCTGTAAGACTGTGCACCATTCTGGAATTTGTTAGCAAAAAAGAACACTGAGAGTTCACATTAGTGACAGCCAGACTAAAACTGTTCACTCCTGCACACAGAAGCTGCAGCGCCAGCTGCTCCCTCTGGTTGCTGGGATTCCAGGTGCATTTCAGTTTCCTAAACTTTCAAACACAAAACACTCACAAAGCCAGACAAGGAAACGGATCCGAATGCCCTCTGCACAACCCACTTTAAACTGCAGTAGCCAGCTTTCTTTCTGTTGCAACCCTGACTGCTTCAAAATGTTGGCTTCTCATTTCTGTTTTGTTTTAATTTAAGGAAAATGAGGTTGGTATTGGCCTTTCAGGAATAGTGTCATGAGCAGTCATGCACACAAGGGATGCAGGCATTCCAAGGGCTGTGGAGCATCACAGAGCTCAGCCTGAATAGATTCCTCTTTCACTGTATTTTTAGCTGTGTTAGTTCAGGACACACTGGGGTGTCCCAGAAAGGAAAGCATAAAAGAGATGTGGGCCTCATTTTCAAGGAAAGTGACAGATGAACTAACTGCAGGCCCTGCCTAAGGCAACCTTCGGTCTGTACGACCTCTTCTTTTTCTCCTCAGAAGTGGCAGGTGTGATCGCTGCTGGTTGCAAGACACATCTGTGTAGCAAGGTGTGCTGCTGCTAGGGGAGTTCTCTCTCCCCTTTCCCTAAGAGATGGGGTAGGAATGAGCTGTGGCATGTGTGGCATTTAGCTGGAGTTAGAGACCAGAAGTCACATGATGCGTGGGTGAGGACCACCATTTTGTTGGCAGACCACCGGTCGGCAGGAAAACATCCAGCAGTCATGCCTTGTTCTTGGGTACAGGCAGGCCCAAGACCTGAACCTCATTCAGGCTGAATAGTGGCCATCAGATCACCTGGCAGGGGGGACTGCTTTCCAAGTTAGGAGCTAGTCCTGAAACTTCACAACCATTAGTCAGTGCTGACCTGCAGCATTGACCATGAGAGGACATGGGAAGGCTCTGGCCAGGGATGAGATGGGAAAAGGAAGACCAAGGTTAGAAACATGGAGGGTGGGGCTTGGGAAATGGAATGAAAAAGGAGGGATTAGCAATATGCAAATGCTGTCTTCATCATTCTATACATTTATAGATTTGACCCAAGCAAGACAGAAAAGCCACAGGCCACCACCTTGTCCTCCTACAAGATGCAAATAACATGACACTAGGTTTTTAAACAGCCCAGCTTTGAGTCCAATCAATGGTCCTGTAGGGATGGTCTATCTTGGTAGCTGGTAGTCAGCATTTCCCAGTCTGCTTAACTACATGACACCCTTTGCTAGTGGATTTCCTTTTGGTACACAGGCTTCAGTCTCTAGAAAGTTAAATACAGAATAAGGTGTGTGATGAGATCACGTAACAGGGTGTCTGGACAAAAACAGGAAAGTGGTCTGATCACGAAGAATGAGGCCTGTTCTCTCAGGGCTTGGGCTGAGAGGTCACAGAGGTTCTTCCTTCCAGGGCAAGCTTCTTGAAGGCAGAGTCTTGTCTCTGGTCCCAGTGCAAGAGTGACTCACAC
>CABHPP010105354.1:0-16326 GCA_902168425.1 Peromyscus attwateri
GTCACATAGACCTATAAGTTTCATTTTACAGAAAGTTTTCAATCACAACCAGTACACTTTAAGACCCACAGGTAATACACAAGTCCCTGAATACATAAAGTTTAGGAGTCACTATATGAAAAGGGAACTAGCGTACAGCTCTTTACCGTATCTTAGCTGCAACTGCCCCTGCTACTCTCTGCTCTGGATGTTGGGGCTGGGCCTCTAATCCACATGTCCTCAACAATCTTCAATGCTGCCTTCATGTTAGGTTTTGCCGATGTGCTAGAGGGAAATTGGAAGATAGGAAAAACCATAGCTATTTCCTTCTCTCGGTTTCTGATTCTATCAGTGTTCAACCAACACCACAGTTGACTGCAGTTCTGAATAACTTTCCGGACTTCAAGAACTATCCAAAAGATGTATCCTACAGTGTTGTCAGAATCCGTTCAGTTGTGAGTTTCCTAGCAGGGCTGAACATCAATGTCAAGACGCCTTGTTGAAGCTCTGTCGTACTGAAAACATTGATGCTTCTCCTTTTACTTCCCTACTCTTAGGACTATGAGCTACATCCTGCGTTTGTATCTCTGGGTGACCTTCTCAAGTCACTGTACTTACAGCTGCTCCGTGTCTACTCCAACATTCCTTAATCACACTTGCGACTAGATGTACTATCTGAACAGACAGTAAACTTGTTTATGGCAGAATCAGGATAGAAATGATACTGTAATCTAATGTGTTCCCACGGCACTTCTAAATATGCCTTGACAAAGGCATAGCATTCCAAAAAAGGAGGTACCCATATCAGCAAGAGCTGGGGCAGCATCATTCAGATGAGGATACTGCAGAAATGATATGGTAGCCAAGAGTCACGTAGACCTACTGAAATATGGCCAGCGTGACTCAAACACAGTACAGATTCAATGACTAGAGGGCTGGAGAGGATGCAAAAGTGAACCGGCCTCTGTTAGGTTGCAGGTGCTTGTGTTATAAAACAGCATCATCTTTCCCTAGAGGAGTTCAGTCCTGTGCTAGAAAGCAGACACACAAAACAAGCCCTGCAGGAAGACCACTGTGCCCGCAGCGTGGCAGCTGGATGACAGGAAGCTCATCCTCAGCAAATCCAATAGTCCAGATGCAGAGCCAAAAGGCCCAGTAGGCTATCGTAGTAGGGAGACAGTCGAAAGCTGCCTTGTCAACATTGGGGGTCAGTGGAGGTTGATAGAGTATTTTAAAACTTCTGCATTTCTAGATTTATATCATTCACCAAGGCATATAAGGGAATCAAATCCATGGAATAATGAAGAGTTAGTTTGGATGGGCAATGGTTAAAGAACCTTTGAAATATCCCGAAATGTCTACAGCTTTACCACCATGAATATGCCTGATCTTGTCTGAAATATCCAGATCTGATGAGATAACCAAACAACAGAAATGCATACCCTTCAAAAACTAACCGTTTTTCAGTCAGAAAACATCGACTTGTGAACTATAAAGAATATAGGCAGGAAAAGAGTAAACTGAAGAGATCTGTTTTAGGAAGTTACAGACCTTAAAAATCAGGACAACAGTAATCAACACCAACAAACTGAAAAAAAAAATCTGATGGTGCAATAAATTAATGATTGAGAAACCTCTAGATGAAGCTTCTGCTTCAGGTAGAACACATGGCAAAATGGGCATCCTTTCCATCTAGGGAAAATAAACCATTCTCAAGACCTGTTGTCCCACTGAACGGCAGTCATTGCAAAACCTAACTCGTTCACACTCCTTAATCAACTAGTCTCTCAGGGGTAGGACTACAACCACTTAAATAACAAAAAATTTAGAGGAGCAACTATCCCACGTATTAAGTCAAATCTCACCTTAAAAGCATTTTAAGAATACAAAGATAGAGAGCTGAGGGAGGAGGACCCATGAGTTCAAGGACACCCTGGACTATATAGAGTAATAGGCCTGTTAAATAGGAAAGCTTGTCCAAAAATACTGTAACAGCACTTAAACAGTAACAAAAAGTGTCTCATGTGTTCTTGATGCACAAGTTAACACTATTAGAGAAACTGTAGATAATTAAAGAAAAAAAGATAACACTTTGTTAAAGAAAAATCTAAAGACTGGAGACTGCTGTGGGGTTTTAAAAAAGTGGGCCTTTTGGATTGCTTCTGCAGAAGAGCAAGTGTATCATTGAAATGGGCGTATCTTAAAACAGAAGTTTAGTTCATCTATGTATTTGGTTCTGGTTTGATTTATTTCATTTTCAGAATACTGAGTTACCCAAGATGTCCTCCCCACATCCTGGTAAGCCAACTGTACATTTACTCATAGAGAGGTATGAAGTTGAAGGGAGACCAACATTCCTCCAACTCTGTTGGCAAGGGAAAGGAATAGTCAGAGGAGCTGATTGAGTAAGACACCTAACATGATAGTGAAGGTCTGAAGTCTTCACTGGGAGGAGCCCAACTACGATATTTACAATATTGGTGCCAGTGTGTGTGTGTGTGTGTGTGTGTGTGTGTGTGTGTGTGTGTTCCACTGCACATCCTGCCTCAATAGTGATTCATTAATTTACTTACTTTGAGACATTTTTCCCTATATATAGCACAAGGTGACATCAGACATCAGACTCCCCTACCTCTGCCTCCTGAGTGTGTGTAGGGAGATGGGGGGCACCCCTCCCAGCCAAGACTCATTTCTATTACTTTATCGTCAGTGTTTTTAACTTAGTGCTTTTATTGTCAACAATTCTAAAGCTAACAGGAGAGGGAGCCCAACTAGCTTGTGGAAAGTATTGAAAGGAATTTGTAAAATAGATGGCTACTACAATTTTTCTTCCTTTTTATTATGTTTTTAATTTATTCTTTTCTCATATATTGCATCTGGACCAGTCTCTAATGACCCCTCACATCAACACACACACACACACACACACACACACACACACACACAAAAGAAAACAGAAGTTATCACACATACCTGTGCTGATATTATCCAAACATGAAAAAAACATACCAGCTGAGGGTAGAGTGGGGAGTTGGGAAGGAACATGAAAAATATAAGAACAAAAATATTATCCCTATTGGAAGCATATCAAAGATATAATGTGAGATGGAACTAATAAAATACGCTCACATCCATCAATACGTGCTATATCCATTCATTCAACAACAATAACAAAAAATGTGTTTAATGCAAATGTTGAACTGCTGAGTTCCAGATTAGCTTTTTCTGACTTAGATTGCTCTAACTGTTCCTAAAATAAAGTCAAAGTAGCAAGAACACAAAACATAGGCTAAAGGAAAACACTAACCATCTTACCCTTACTTCAAGAAAGGAAGAAACCCCAGCGACTTCATAGTCCATGACATGATATGTGGCCTCCTAAACTCCATGTCAAAGCTGCAACCTTCAGTGTGTGTGTATTTGGAAATCAAGCCTTGGAGGAGGTGAATACAGTTGCATGAAGGTTACGTTAGCACCCAACATGAGTGCCGTCCTTAAAGTAGAGAACCCGGAGATATGTGTGTACAAGGAAAAGGCCACATTGGGACAGAGAATGTGGACACTGGGACTAAGGAGACAGTATCCCACAAAACCAACTTGTTACCTCTTTAATCTTAAATTTCTAGAGCAAACATACTTCCACAGTGCTTTATTTTACAGCCCCAGAAAACCAATATACATACTCTGGAGGAAGCTGGATCATGGCCATAGCAAAAAAACATTTGATTTACCTGACAATATAATGGAAAATGAAAAAAAAATTCAAGAAGAGTGACTCATCCCTGAAACAAACTTTTTTGCTTTTTAATTTGGGAGGCTAAGAGTAGAACCTGGAAGCAAATCAACAAATTTGAATAAAAAAACAAAGACACTAAACTCCTGGAGAATCAAATAGAGAGAAAATTCATATTATTCTCAGTAATATCTAAAATAAAACAACAACAACAACAACAAAATCACTTCTCTGAAAGTACTAGTAACAAATATAGGAGGATTGCAATTAAGAATCCAAAGAGGGTGGAAATCAACTGAGTATTAAGATACACAAAATGGTACCAAGAGCTTAGTGACATGGGATAGCTCTCCAACTTCAATACATGGAAAAACTCTATGGAGGTACAAGTGGAGAGTTTTGAATTTAGTTATGAGGTGGGGCTCAAGGATTTTCAGTTTTCCCATGATCCCAGACATGCTGAACACTGTTTTTGGAGCCGACATCTTGAGAGCTAGTACCATTAAATACAGTGTCTTCTAACTTGGAATTTGATATTCCCAGCATATTAAGTTCACTTGTGACTACTGGTCTCCATAGACCATGTGTATATAAGTCGTCTTTGGTTAACTGACTTCTACCACGAATTTTTGAAAATGTAAGAGGAGAATACTACAGTAACCAGCATGACAAGGACTGAATGTTGACCTTTCCATGGACAACTGTTTTACAAGGCTCCAACTCTTAAATCACAAGCTACAAGTTATACTTCAATCAAGTTATACTCAATTTTTTAATGAAGAAATTTCAATGCCCTAAACCATGAGAATAGATTAAATGCCCCTAGGAAAACAAGTTGATTGTCCAGATATGGATAAAGTTCATTTATATTGTTAAGTAATTTAATTCAGACTCAATCCTAGGAATGAAAAAAGTCATTTTTAAAATTATATTTTATTTAATTTTTTTTTTTTTTTTTTTTAGTGCAAGCATGTCTTTGCGTTTTCAGAGTACAACTTGTGGGAGTAAATGCTCCCTCTCCCCCCCCCCCCGCCCCCCCCCCCTTGGGTGCTAGGGACTGAACTCAGATTGTCAGGCTTGGCACATTTCTCACCCATTGAGCTGTCTCATTGGCCCATGAGCTCTTTTCCAAGTACAAACTAAATATACTACTACTTACCATAGGCATAAGAACTACACGATCCCCTGGATATGCTCCTGACAGAAACATTTCCACATGGTATTTGACTACTGTGTGCCTTGGCAGGCAATTATGTACATCAATATAAAGAAGTTCACCCTTTTGTTGGGATATCAGAAAATGTCAGATAACTAGCAAAACTGCAACAACACATGTGAAGTTTCTAGACTTTAGAGAAGACATAAAGACCAGTGCAGAAGTCTATTCAGTAAAGAACTCTAAAGCCAAACACACTTTGATACCCACAATATGCAACATCTAATTTTACACAGGTAGGGTCCCGATGCCTCCTCATTGCTACCTCGCCATACAACATTCCCTTTGCAAAATCATCACATAAGTGATTGTTTCATCTTCTTCTGCTTCAGTGGTTCTCAACCTGCAGGTCTCAGCCCCTTTAGGGTCATATATCAGATACCCTACATATCAGATATTTACATTATGATTCATAATAGTAGCAAAAATTATAGTTGTGAAGTAGCAACGAAGTAATTTTATGGTGGGGGGGATCACCACAACACGAGGAACCATATTAAAGGGTTGTAGCATTAGGAAGGTTGAGAACCACTGCTCTATTGGATCTTTTGTGACAGGCACTTGTAGAAAGTATTGGTTTTGTGACGACGCTACAACAAACATATATACACATAGCATATTTATATATTTTACTATGCTAACAAAGTATCAATTATAAAGAATTTTTATAAATTCAAAAATAGATGGGTGGTAACATGATTACCTTTAAAGCATTAAGCTAGATTTTCATTCACAATATCACTTCATTGATCTTAAAACAGTAGTTCCATCTATAAAATATTCTACATCTTTCATCTTTTTTTGAAAAAAACGGAGGCAAATTAAAAGTTAAGATTCTTATATCTCCTACTTGAACAGTATCAATTTCATTCACAGCATTGATTAGTAGAGGACATTTTCAATTAAAGTAGTATATAATTTACAAAAATAGAATAATTATATAATGAAAAACATTGCCCTCCATTATGAAGAATACATGTATGTGCATGTATGTTTGTATATGTGCACATTTTTCTTTTTAAATTTCACAATAGCCCTTATTCAAGTACTGTTATCAGGTTTCTCTTGAAATAATCATCTTCTTATATTATTTATACATACATAAAGGAACAAACATTTAATCTAAGAAAAGGTTAAAAGTTTCAGTGCAGCTCGACTTAAAACCCAGTCACTCATTTCAGTGAAAATTTGACTGAATACAACATATTTAGGTCCAAGAACTCAGTGGATATAGACACACTGAGGTGCTAAAGACTTAGTACAATTCCAATATGGTACCATTATAGTAAACAAAAGGGCTATTATTCTATGCATCACCCAATGTCAACCCCATGACTAAATTCATTTATATATCTAAAATACACACCAATATGCAATATACCTGCTTACAAACACATAGGTAGCCATAAATAAAACTTTATTCTTTGATTTCATTTATAAGCTACCAAAGAGTATATATCATACACAGTGCTGAACACTTAATGGCTTAGTCTTGGAAATTCCAGACTAATGGAAAGCTGTTGATAAGGAAAACTGAGAGGCAATACTGCAATAGAAGGCGGCAAAAGCATTGTTCTGCCACAGGAAATCAATCGATTTGTAATTAGACATTGGTTCCAGATAAAACAAAGTCTGAGTGCCATGCGATTCGCGGCTTTATTGTTTGCAGTCTGGTTAAGGTCGGCATAGTCGTTTTGTCTTTTGCAGTTATTAAAATAAAAAGTTAAAAACTCTAGCAGCAGCAAGCAGATCCCGTGACAGGAAGATGTGGTAAGAAAAGAGCTTCTGTAGCATGTGGGACCTGTGGGCAGTTCATCTTCCGTCAGCAGGAGTACGACTGAGGGACAACATGATTCGGGCGAATCGCTCACAGAGTTCATGGGCAGAATAGGGAGGTAACTTTGGTGGCTCGTGGAAACCTTTAATCTCTGTAGAACAGTCAAGCAGCTTGGGCAGAAAATCCGTCAGCTTTTCTTGGAGGTTTGCTGCAAATACAAATAATGAGACCCATCTAAACACAAAGGGAAATTAAAGAGCTGCCTACAGTAGGTCTGTTATAGGAGAGGATTCATTTTGAAATACACAGAATTACTGCCATTTGGGGGACATGAGATGTTTTTTAAAAGGACATGGCAACAGAAATGGGCACATCTTAGCCTGTAAAGGAGGCAAGTGGCTGGGCGTTGGTGGCACACGCCTTTAATCCCAGCACTCGGAGGCAGAGCCAGGCGGATCTCTGTGAGTTCGAGGCCAGCCTGGGCTATCAAGTGAGCTCCAGGAAAGGCGCAAAGCTACACAGAGAAACCCTGTCTCGGAAAAAAAAAAAAAAAAAAAAAAAAGGAGGCAAATGGCTCCAGTGTGAACAGGAAAGTGCTACAGAAGATCAAACAGGATCTTCTGTTGCATTATCCCAGCCCGGATACCTAACAGCAATGGTTCAACTTACATTCCATTTCCTGCCCTAAGTAGGAACACCATCGATTCCTCATGTCTTCCACAGCAAGGATATCCTTCTCTTCCATTTCATCCATCAGCAACAAGGGCAAGAAAGGAACGATAAACTCATTCATAATAATCAAGCCATTGTTCACTTCTCGGCCCTCTCCAGACTCGAACATCTCTGCCGCTTGCTCATTTAATTTCTTAATGGAATGAGAGAAGAGAACACATTTTACGTTATCTTACAATTAAGAAAGGAGTACCTGCACAAAAGACGACATGATAAATATGTTCTAACAGTATTAGGACAAATAGCAGTCAAGTATAATGATACCATACACAAAAACAACTCTTTTAGGAAAATCTCTGTACATAACAAAGGCAACAGAAAAAAGAAAAGAAAATCACAACTTTCCATAAATCTCATTAAAAACTGCAAAGACAGCACTTCACATTAAAATTAATGTAAAATGAATAGTTCTAAAAGAAAATATTTCATCAAAAATCCACTTAAAAATTCTTTTCTTACACTTAATGCATATTACAAATCTAGAAAGGTTTTTCTCATTATTTTTAAACAGGAGAAACAATTAGTATTTAGTGGTTTACAATGTGGAAGGGAGTGATACCAAAATTAATAGTGAGTTCAATGTAATCAAATTTGGAAAAATTTGTGATGTCATACAGGAAGACTAGCTAATAAATACCATGTGCATCAATCAAGAGCTCTACATATGTAAAGTTCTGTAAGGCAGAGAAAAACATTTTCAAAGTAACATTTGATAAATCTGCAATAATAATGATATTTTAAGGAGACTTTGAAATATTTGAGGAAAAACTACCAGTCTCCAGCTGCAAATAAAGGGCATCATGTTCAATGAAATTTTGACATTATGCAAATTAAATCCAGCATGATTTATAGGTCTCAGGAAACTAGTTATTTGCTATACAGAATATCACTCTTCATAATCCAGCAAAAAAAAGGAAGTGGCAATAATGATAAGATCTGGAAATATAATGAAAGCAATCATCTTTCATTTAAAAAACGTTTTTATGAAGATATAACACAGTTTTTATCCTGACAGTGTTTATAGTCAATTACTTATGTGAGAATGAGTGTCCAGCCTGTGGCCAATGCAAACACATTCTATGTACACTCACCAGTAAACACTCCCTTCTGTAATGCGATATCAACTCTCCATCATGCCCTCTGTAAGGACCCTTGGACAAGAGCTCTTTGTTATTCTGATAAGCACAGATAAGGAACAGCAAGGAATCTATATAACTTAAAATAAACACATGATATTAGTATTTCATTATTATAAAACAATCTACAATCATAAAATGCTAGGAGGCCCTGCTGGTTGGAGGTTGGAGTCTACCATGGCTTAGCAGCTCTCTCTGAACTCTACAACATGGACAACAACCCCCCACCCCCCATCCCCACCCCAGTTCTCTACTTGATTTTATTTGGAGATTGTCTCTAGACCTGGATGCCTGATTTATATCTCTAGTAGACCCTGGACACAGTTCCCTACAGAAGCTTTCCCCCTGCTGCTCATATGGTAATTAGACATTGTGCTAGGAACATTACAATAGGACCGTGCTTCCAAAGATGGTCTAAGACTTGTACTGGGAGCTTTATGATAGGAGTATGCTGTTTAATGCAAATTAGGTGATCCCCCAGCTACCATTCTGTACTCTGGAATAAAGTTGAACAGATTCACTGAAGTTGTCTCCCAGAGAGATATCTGTCATGCTCAGAGGCCTACAAAGCTCTCTGTTGTTGCTTCTGCCCCTTGTCCTTGTAGACTGGTGGTCAATAGGGCCACAAGGAAAAAGGGGACACCCATAATAAAACAATCAACCTATATACTTAAATGTCTATTCTATATGACACTTAAAAAAATCCAGTGCATGAAATGCACACACTTTTTTAACAAGAGCAAAGCCTGGTGGCAGGAGACACATCTTAAAAGGAAAACAAAAGAACTGAAGAAAATGGGAGAAAGGCCTCAGCTGAAGAATTCAGTAGTTACTTCTGTTGTCTTTAGTATATTGGGTTTTGATGTTGTCCACTCATGGCCAAAATTTAAGACTGATGTAAAAGCCAATAATCAATGTGTTTAACACATTATTTTCCTATGAAAAGATGGTGTTTTTGTTTACTGTACACTTACAAGTATCATTTAGCTCATGCAATGGTTTTTTATGTATACACAAATTTCTGGCCACTGAGAAAAACATAAAAGAGAAAATGCCCACAGGAAATGGTGGGTGGGTTGAAAGGAGGAAACATACTTCCAATTTGGAAACTTACTGGGACAAATTAGGAAGGGTTAAACTGGGATGGGAGAATAGGGGTAGCACAGAGGAGCAAGTATGGAGAGGGATGAATAACACCAAAGACCTTTAGAAAAAGACATAAAGAGGCATACTACACAGCTTCCATATATACATGCATGTATACATACATACAAATAAACGTGTGTGTATACACACACACACACACACACACACACACACACAATTCTTAAAACAGAGTTACCTTACAGCAGGGCAACAATGCCTCTACTAAACACCAGAAGAGAATAAATAAACTGAATTCCTGGTAAGGGTTGTTTCTTTTAGAGTTGTTGACCAGGGAGGTTTCTGCAGAGCCCCAAACATTACAGGCTGTACTGCCCTTGGTTACACTCCCAAACTTGATGGCAAGACCTTATGGCACGATTACAACAACTGGCCTGGCAAGACAGGCCTCCCAACGCAACAGTGGCACAACCACTATGGGAGTAACCAACCACGTTCTGATAGGACTGCAGCGGCCTTCTAGAGAAGAAACTCATAACTGGCACCACTGTTAGGCTAGAAATCTATGGCTAGATAAGCTGTAGGTACTCGGCAAGCATTCTACTATCTAGAGTGGGCACTGGTCACAAGTGGCTTGAAGATGGTGGCCAGTATTCCTAAGAAATTGAATATATAATTATGGAAATTTAAACTGCCAGTCGTGGTTGGTAACACTGTGTTGAACAGTTCCATTCTAGAAATAAATGCCAACTTGTCATTAAAAGCACACTATTAACTTCCTACATTTATTCACATAAACAGACAGGTCAGTCATCATTTTGCTTGGCTGCAATAAGACACCGCATTGAAAATAAAGCAGTCTCTTAAAAAAATCACTAGTTAAGTAAGTTGATACTAAGATAGAAATTAAATAATATATGGAGAAATGAATATAAGCTATCACAGAGCAAAAATGACGAGTACATAAAAGTTTTTTCTTAATAATTGTTAAAATACTGATATATTTTTATTTTATTACTATTATTATTATTTTTAGACACCTATTTCTATTCTTATAAAAGAAGGAAAGTAAGGGTGTGGATTTGGGTGGGTGAGAAAGTGTGGAAGATCTGGGGGAGGGTAATTCATAAACATAATATATTGTATTTAAAAACTATCTTCAATAAAAAAGAGAAAAAGTTAAAATAACAATTTCATAGTTATATAAATTGAAATTATTACAAATTATCTTCAATTTTAAATATGTGTATTATTTAGAAGTTTCTACAGACAAACTTGATCCTTTGTGAGTGTGTGATGGGCTTAAACTTTAGGCCTGTGCACACTAGAGGAGCACATCATCACTGAACACCACTCTATCACAGGGGCTCTTTATATGGTACCTGGGGCTTCAGGCACAAGAATTACCTCTGATTTACGTTCATTAGATGAAGACGGAGTATAACAGTCACTAATGTCCCAGATAGATTTCAGGGAAACTAACTAGTTCTACATGTTGGGCTAGCAGTTCTTTGACTCTCCAAATTTTACCAATGGATTTCATACAAAATTATAGTCCACTAGCTTCCAGTGGACAAATCCAAACCAATGGTCACAACAAATCATGGTCAAACTCTACCCTGGTCAGTTCAATGGGCCACAAAACAAAATGAATAGACATGACTGCTTGAGACAAATTGGTGGGAAGTAGCTGGAGAGGACAGGGAGAGAAATGGAGAGGGTGGTAGTGGGAGTGTTCAATATGCAATGTGTTCATGTGTGAAACTATTGAAGAAAAAATTTTAATTAAATGATAAAAAAAGACATAAATGTCACCTTTTTTGATAAGTCTTATAAAAAAGTATAGTATAAAAAATAAAATGTATTTTATATGAAGGATCTGTGATCTAATTGTATTAAATTTGCAATATTCTGTAATCCAAAATTGTCACAAACTAAAATGTTCATTAAAATGTATACTACATAATTTGCATTGCATGACAATCACTGAGTACAATTAATGACAAGAACAAACCTTTTCCATATTTGTCCAATCTGTCTTACCTTTCTCTCTGGAAATTCTCTAGTCCAATTATGAGATACATAGTTGTTTCTCTGAATTTCTTATATTCTTTATGCCACTCCTGTATATAACATATTAAAAGTGAAAAGAGTAAACTATGGTAAGAATATTTATAAAACAATGTACTGTTCCGAGTTATGCAAATGAGGAGAAATGAATTCAAAATTAAAATAACTTCAGTAATATATACTACCTCAGTATAATAATAAATATAAGACATTTTAGTCATTTAGCCATGGATGACAAATAAAAGATTAAGAATACAAAATATAAAATAATAAAATGGCATGATGATCAAATTGCTTTTTTTTCCCATAAAACATCCTTCAGTATAAATTTTACTAATAAATTGTTGTAATAGTATAGACTGGAATGGTCTATTGATACAGTTCTGTCCAGAACTCAAACCTGTTGCTTAATACAGAATTTTAAGGAAATAAAAGGCATAGTTCACTTATTTAATATTATTATGGAACAATTTTAAATGTGTTGTTGAGTACTCTATTGACCAGACATATGATGAAAAGAAAGCCCCACTCCCTAAACACAATAGTAGGACATCGATACTGGGGGAGGGGGGAAATTTTGTTTTTAAAATGTTTAATAAAAATAGTTCAAAAAACAAAATATTCAATATAGGGTTCATCTAAAAGGAAGTTTTGACAAAAAAAATGGAGAGAGAAATGTTCTCTATATTGCCCTTCACTGTAAACAAAATTTCAATTTGATACTATTAGCTGATCTTCACAAACAGACACAATTGGCCAAGTATCATGTGACCTACTCTGGAGCTGCCTTAGAAGTCAAGCAGCGAACTGCCCTGCAAAGGGAGGAGGCTTTGTTGCTGAGGTAGCCCGCACAGCAGAAACACCCTGGACTGCAGTGTGTTAGCAGTCACAGGCTCTTCCAAGAAAAGAGCACTTGGCAGCATGGATGCTGAGCTAGACTGGCATGTGGGTCAAGGTTTGCTGATTTACTCTGAATTGCGAGCAAAAAAAAAAAAAAAGAATGAGAATTGTGTAGAAGCTAAAAGATGTGCCATTTAAATACCTATACAATTAAGACTCTTTAGTAGGAAAGAACATGAAATTTCAGAATACAAATATAGTGATCCTATTTTTGGAAGTAACCTGAGAAAGGACTGCAGATTCAAAACAATTAAAAAGCAAGCCTCATGAATATGAATCAGGAGAAGAGATCAACCAATTAAAAAGGCACAAATCAACAGTTAACATGACAAACTCGGGTCATGAGAAAGCATACTCTGAAATTGTATGTTCTGGTCACAACTCTACTCAATACATTTCGCTTATAGGTAAATAATTTTCTTTGGCTTTCTGTTCATTTTGACTTGTAGACAGACAGCCTTATACAGAAAGCTTTCTCAACTGAAGTGGATTTTATACATGAAGTAAAGATGATATGTAGTTTCATTCCTCAGAATTACTTAACAAAGGCATTTCAATTATTCAAAAACTTGCTTGCTATTTCTGGGATACATGTTCATACAAACATGTATGATATTATTACAAAAGTTTTATGAAGACAGTGTCTTGGTAATAGTTTAGTCATTTTTAGGGTGTCTAGGGTACATTGCATTTCCCAATCAGATTATTAAGCTCCATTAAACAAAGTGATAGAATTTTTCATGGAAATTACATTTGGTCTATACACTGTGTTAGAGAAAAACCAATACATTTCCAATAGCAAGTATCTGAAATATTTCACATGCACGTGCATGTTTCAGTCTCGATTGTCTCCAAATAAGTTTTATAATTTTCTTCCAAGATTTTATGTACTTATCTTTCTAAATTTAGGTACTTCATACATTTATGCTACTAGAAATAATGCTATTAAAAATGATTTCATTTTTAATTATTTGTTTTGAAATAAAAGTAAGTAGGTAACAAGATTTCTATGTTTCAAAGCTGAAGTTTTCGAATCTGTATTGTTATTTCAGTACCTACATAAAACTGTGCAAATAAAGATAACTATGTTTCTTTTTCAGTCTTGCTTAATTTGCCATATTATTGTCTTTTTTTCTGTTCACAAAAGTAAACTTTTCATTACTCACAATCTTACATATTTGCAATATTATCTGTGCTTTTTATTTTTGACACCCTTTAGTAGATGGGAGGATGTTCTTGAAAGCTGCATACTTTTATCTTCTGTTACTGTAATGAGTTATTACCTATTAAATCCAAGGTAACTAAGTTCATAGAGCAGTAAGTAACGAGAAAGGTGCAAGAATAAAAGAACCCCCACACCCTGCTGCTGGACATGTAAAATAGGGAACTGAGAAGGAAATCAGTATTGAGCTTCCTCAGAAAATGTATAAAGCTTCCGTGATATCCAGCTTTGCCACTCCGAGGCACATACCCAAGGGAATATCAATTAGCACACCACAGCGACATTTACCCTCCATGTTTACTGCTGTATTGCTCACAATACTAAAATATGGACTATGCCTAGGCACCCATTAACAGATGGATGGCTAAAGAATGGGTAGTGTACACACACACCGGCTTTTGTTCAGTCCTAAAGAATGAAATTATGACATTTGTGGGAACTAGATGGAACTCGAAATCAGCACTTTAAACAAACGAAGCAGAAAAGACAAAATAGCATCTTTCTCTCATATTCAAAATTTATATTTAAATAGGAAAATATTATATATATTAAATATCTAGAAATATAGTCAGGCACATATACATTTAGGAAGGGAAATGCAAGGGTGTGTTAGAGAGATGGCTCTGTGGTTAAGAGCTCTGGCTGCTCTTCCAGAGACCTGTGTTCAATTCCCAGCAACCACACGGCAGCTCACAACTGTCTAAAACTGTAGTCCCTTGCAATCTGATGTCCTTTTCTGGGGTGCAGACATACATGCAGATAAATACCGATGTATGTATATGTGTGTGTATATATATATATATATATATATATATATATATATATATATATATATCTTTTAAATAAAAAAGTCAGAGTTAGGGAGAAGATCACTATGTGAGCGTGGTGGACATAGTGGGTTCCAGGCCAGCCAGGGCTACAGAAGTAAAACCCTGATGAAAAAACCAAACAAACAAGTAATGCCAGCAGATGGATGGACAAGAAAGGGTATGTGGAGACCAAACGTGATATATATAGCAAAGACTATACACACAGGGAAACAGTATAATGAAACCACTGTCTTGTCTTCTAATTAAAAAATGTAATCAAAATAAAGTTTGTAAATAAGAGCGAAGATTAACAAAAAATATACATAAAAGTAATTTTAATATACATTCAAAAATAGTGTTAATTTTAAAAGTTAATTTTAAATAAATACTAGAAGCTTGAATTTGGTCAATTAAAATATATACTCAAATCAATGTTAATAAAAGATTTTGTGCACACATAAAAATCCCATAAGCCATGGTGTGTGTGTGTGTGTGTGTGTGTGTGTGTGTGTGTGTGTGTGCATACTTTCAGATATCACCTGTCTCTGTACCTCAATTGCTCATGCACTGACCAGTAATAGGACTACCTGGGATAAGAGCATGCACCCCCATTTCTGGCTCTTCTGAATTCTCTAAACAAATGTGTTTGTGTTTGTGTGTGTGCTGACGGAAAGAAGAGAGAGACATGGCTTCTGTGGTATAGGTGTAGAGGTCAGAGGAGCACTCTGGGCAGTTGTCCCACGGTCTCACACGCTGTTATCTGGATTAAGTCAGTCAGTACACCTGCAGTGCTTAGAAGAATGCTTAGTAGGCGTTTCATAAATCTTTGCCCTTTCAACACTAATGCAATCTATTACACTTTTTAAAGCAGAAAAATTCTCTATAAAAGTAATTGAAAACTAGCTGATGTAGGAACATAAAAGCCAAAGACGTTCTTCAAAACATTTTGTTCTATAAGCAACTGTACCAAAGTCACCTTAAAACTATTTATCAAAGAATTAACTTGGTATTAACTTAAAAATGCAACTTTTATTTATCATCTATAAAAATCTAGCCTGTGCATGTTGAAATCGATGAAGGATATGGAATGCATCAACTAGAGGTCAGTATTTCCCCCAAGCACAGTACCTCATATTCCTCCAAGTTTACTTCTTCAGGTTTGATCATTTCCAGTTTGGCTTGAGCAACTTTCATTATGTTCTGACACCTTCAAATATAAGAAATACATTTCTCAATCAAAAACAAAATCCATAAAAACTGTCAAAGTATGTTGCATAAAACTAAACTACGGAACACACATAAAAACAAAGTCTCCACAAGTGCCAGTGCAGTGGCCTAACAGTTTGAGGACCTGAGTAGGGTCAATCGGCTGATCTCACAACTGCCCAGAGTGGTCCTCTGACCGTCACACATGCATGATAGCATCATGTTTCCCTTCTCTCTCCCCACCAACATAAACACAAACACAAATCCTTTCTTTTTTTTTTTTTTTTTTGGTTTTTCGAGACAGGGTTTCTCTGTGTAGCTTTGTGCCTTTCCTGGAACTCACTTGGTAGTCCAGGCTGGCCTCGAACTCACAGAGATCCTCCTGGCTCTGCCTCCCGAGTGCTGGGATTAAAGGCGTGCGCCACCACCGCCCGGCTACAAA
>CABHPP010105354.1:16426-36722 GCA_902168425.1 Peromyscus attwateri
TGAGGCCAGCCTGGTCTACACAGTGAATTCCAAAAGACAACCAGCGTTATATAGTGTCTCAAAAATAAAAATAACTTCTATTAACTTGAACCTTTATATCTGAGGTCTACTTTTTTATGAAATTCAGATTAACTAGAAAACAAATTAACACTAGGGGTTTCATTAGACATTCTGACAACAATTAATTGTAGGTAAACAAAATTCACTATTTTATATCTTCCTTTATAGCAAAGAATATTCGATGGCTAGACATTTCTCTCCACTGATGTCACCTTCCGGCTTCTGGAAGCTACTGGGAGTATGAGGGAGAGGGCTATGTTTGTCTAAGCTGATGGCCATCTTGGCTTCCTACAGTGTAGGTCAGAGCCTTGCTATATTGGAAATATATGGAAATTTCATGAAAGCCTGACAACAAAATTATCTGACCTAAAGTCGGCTCAGCACAGATGTCGAAAAATCATATTTTTCTTCCATAGAAGAGTTATTTCTTTATTTATAATTTGACATTACCCAAATTACTTTCAGTTCAAACTTTAAAAGGTCATACCTAGAAATCTGAGAGAAATGGCAAAGCAAATAATGAAATTAATGGAAGATAAGTTTTGTGCTATATTTATTGTGTTTTTGTACACACATACAACTTACACTTGTGATTAGCAAACCAAAACCAAAACCAGAACAATAGGAAAAGTATGAGCATGTGAATTAGAAGGTTTATATTTTTATATTACCTTTCATCAAAACTCAAATTTCTATCTCCAAATTGTTCAAGTAACGTTTTCTCAATGATCTTCTTGGGAGCCTGGTTCTGGATAAAGTAGACCAAGACATGATGTAAACGGTAATCTGTTTCTGGGGGTGTATCTTCTTGAGCCAACTTAACCAGCCTTGAATATTCCAATTTAATTGCCTGGAAAAAGAGCAAAGGTTTTGATCAATTATAATTTAAAGTTCTTCATTATTATAACTGTAATTATTTAAATGTTTATTGTTACCTTTTAATGGGTAAGTAAGCTGGTACGCTGACGAGTCCCCATATTCCATACTTTAAAAGAATTTTCTAGATAATTAACTACATAGGACCTTCCTCATCCCATCATCTTACAAATCCTCTTTATGTTCCCGAGCACAGAAGTGATAAACCAGTGCATCTCGCTCACAGTGGGATTCATTTTGTGGGGTCAGAGACTAGTCAAAGTCTGTCTTGAGGCATCACTGGAGATGCTGTGATGTTCTCCACTGTGGTGCAAATGTTGCACTGGATGACATACCCAAGGGGAATTAGAGTCCAGAATTACCCGGGCTCTTGGAGGCGGTTACACTACCACAAGTACCCTGCAGCACTCACAGTATGGCCATGGGCCTCTAGTCACCTCAAAATGGTGGTTTTGTTACAACAGTATTTGAATGTTATTACAATAGTAATAATGATTATATATGCTCTAGTATCACGTGTTCCCTTATAACTATAAAATACTTCAAAACTGAGAATGAATAACACAAAATATTAATACATCTTTCAGCATACAGGCACAATCTAGATGATATATAACTATAAATATGTGTAGACTGACATATCAAATACTGCTGTATTAATCACATGAAGCCCACATAACTAAACATAACACTTTCAAAATATTCATTCATTTTTTATATCTAAATTCTAAGTCTGATAATCATAAAATACTTTAGGCTGCATGCAAGACACATTACAAAAAATCTATTCAATTAATAAAAGGTTTATTAGTTTCTTCTCTTCACTTTCTTTTTATGCATAACTTCCTCAAGTAATCCTATAATCTATGTTGCTATATTTTAGAGGAAAAACAACTAAAAACATTTATTGAAATATTTTATTTATGCCACATAACACTTAAAAGGTTAATCAGTCCTTTCTACATAACAAGCATTAAAACTAAAACATTCATTTTTTATAGTAAAACAAATTACTTCAAAATACTTTTCCCAAGGGGAATCCGTGGTTGATATGTGAAATTAAGTTAATTATAAAATAAAAATATTTTTTAAAAAAAGAAAAAATAATAAAATAATCCAAGAATCAAAACGTAATTTCCAATTTCATCCTAAATTAACATTTGAACATAATGCAAGTATCTCTCAAATTCTCTAAGGGTTCAAGGATGGTGATGGCATAGCAACTGAGTCTAAAAATCATAAAACCCGAAAAAGTTTCATGAAATATTTGATTTATAAAAACCCCCAAAATTAGCAAGTATTTTTCCTATAAAATGCCAAATATACCAATGGTACAAGAGGTAATATGTTCATTGCTTGAAACACACTAATAAAATAAAGAGACACAAACAGTTTTGGTTACCATGCAGAATTATTATATGATAAAAATGGCATTTTAAGTCAGTATAAAATTAGAGATGGGTTAGACAAAATTTGTTTGGAAGTTTTCGATCTTTTCCATTTGAAGAAAATTAAAAATCCTATGATCTAAATTGTGGATGAAGGTATGAAAGGAGAAGAATTAATGATTTGTATAATTTCAGAAGCAGTCCTGCAGAGCTCTTAGATCTATGAAAAAAGCCACTCATCAAAATACATATCCAAAATAAGTGTAAAATACAAATTATAAACAGCAAAATACAACTGGCAAACTATTGATGAATAAATTATCTTATCTCTCTCAACATGAACAAATAAAAATTCCCACAATATTAAAAAAATGAACAAAGTCACCAGGTGTGCTATCAGAGGCCTTTAATCCCAGCACTAGGGAAGCAGAGGAAGGTGGATCTCTATGAGTTCAAGGCCAGCCTGGCCTACAAAGGGAGTTATAGGACAGCTACTAGGGCTGTTATACAGAGAAACCCTGTCTCAAAACAAAAACAAAAACAAAAACAAAAAAAAAAAACAAAAACAAAGACAGTTATCATAAATACCCACAGGCAAAACACTTCTGAAAAGATACTGATGCTCAGCAAAAAAATCAAACACATTTTAATCAAGGATTACACTTGGTAATGCTCTATCATCAGACAGTTGTCAATAAAGCTAAAAATCAATATACCTGAAGGAATATGACAGTTGTTTCATAGCACTTAAAATCTGCAAACATTTGACTTCCCAATTTTACTCTCCTATATTTGTATAAGTATTCAATGAGGAATGATGTTCACAACTGGAAGTGACCCAGATTTCCAGAAACAAAACTCTCAATCAGAGTCTTATCACCAACATTTTCAATTAAGCTTTTTGTGACAGATGTTATCTAATAAGTTATTTCTAAATAAGTTCTTTATGTCCTTTAATTTTTAAGAGGCCTCAATAAAACAGTGGCTCAGATAATTTAATAAATTGTCCAAGATTGCAGAACTAAGTGAGAAAACTTGTATTTAAAACTAGGCACCTGCTGACAGAGCCCTCCTGAGTATCAACTTCTTAAACTAGAACAGGAGTGAATTCTAGAAATGCTGAGATCCTAGTCCCATGGGTTCCTCAGTGTGTCACAGATGGACACATATTCTCTAAGAAAATATTTAAATCCATTTTGTTAAGTCCAATGGAAAACAAAGAAAAAAATAATGTGATAAGTGTATGACGTGTGGCCCATCATACTATGGGAAAATAAAGAAAGAAACCAAATGAAGAAAGAAAGCACACCTCTACTTTAAGTTAGGAATGTGTTGAGTATGTTTATGAATAGAAAAACTTGTAAAAATATGAGTAGGTTTAAGCGAATATGCCTATCTAACCAGAAAGAGACAGAGCAAACAGCTGGCAGAGAGTTGATGTGCCTTGTCAAACAGCAAGTGAGAAAATCCATTCATAGTCCGTGTTTTGATGTGTGCATTAGTTGTTTAAATGTAACTTTCTTTAAGAAGCTTTCTGGATACCAGCTCTGGTTTTTTAGTTTATGTAATCCTTATTCACTTTTTTATTCATCAGGCTAATTTCAACTTAACCAAAGTTTGCCTCCCCACTAGAAAATACGATTCATTCAGGAAGAATTCAATCCATAGCTACATTAACTACATCCACTGGACTTAGGGCCATGCCTTATGAATTGTTATGACAATCAAGAGTCGAGTGGAAACAAAGATAATGGTACAGTCGTGACGGAATGCCATTGTGTCTACATGTATGACACCCTGCAATCTACAAGTGCATTTAATGACATAGAATTCTAACCATGTTGTGAATGCAGACACACTGAAAAGAACCAGGATTAGAGAGTTTCTAGGACATAAGGTTCAACACAGCACTAACACAGACACTAACAACAGAGGGTGGTGGATGCATTTGGTAGGGCACTACAGGAAGGAGCGGAGAGATGGCGCTAGAGCACCTCAGGAGTGCCACTTCAGGGCTGATGGCTGGTTACATGGGCAGCTCTTCCTTCTGTGGTTATCTGTTGCGCTGTAATGTACTACCAATGTACTTTAAAGCATTTTTATAAGCTAAAATAAATACATCCTACATATACAGAGTAACAAAGGAGCAGCACTGGTAATGGGCATTTGGGTGTAAAAGGGAGTGACTACATCATATCAGTTTCGGATGATTAATGTAAAGCAGTAATACCCCTATCAAGGACAATGTTCCGTAATACAGAGCGAGGTTCACTTACCTCATAAAATCCTAAGGATACTACTGTAATAGATGCAGACAACAGTTTCCAAAAAAGAACTTCTATCTTCCAAAGAAAACAAAAGCTATTCCCAGATTAATAATTGCAGTGACCCCTTTGCTCCATTATGTACATATACTTTCAGCAACTAGACTTTTACAACTGCCAATTACTTTTTATCCCTCTGATTTTAGTTTTTCTCATTGGAGCAATTTTACACTTTCTTGGGAATCTTCTCTTTAAACAATTTCATTTAACGATTTTTTCCATTTAAAATGGAAACCAATCCTACCAAAAAAAAAAAAAAGTCAACTTGAGAAGGAACCTAGCAGAATACCTTAGCCTCATCTGCCTGCCTATTAACTCGAAATTTCACACTACATACACAAAGTCGACTCCCTTGTTGAAGGGTCCCTGTGCAACTCTTTCTAAATCAGAGTTGAATCTTGCCAGTTCACTTACTCAAACCTAACTTGCATTCTTCATTTCTATTTATTGTAAGATGCAATTTCCATAGGATAATTTCCCATGATAATTCATAAGGTAATCACGATCAAGCAAATATATCATTTAAAAACAGGTTTGACTGTATGGTAAGCTGTCTTACCAGGTAAAGGCACTAGCACTAAAGCCTGGCAATCTGAGTTCCACCCACAGAACTCATATGAAGACAGAAGAGAACAGATCCATAAAGTTGTATTCTGAACTCTACATGTGTGCAATGATGTGTGTGTGCCCATACATATACACACTAACAGTAAATAGCATAAAACTTGGTCTGATCATATTGCATAAATAAGCCATAGTTTGGAGTACTTACTCAGGCCTAGAGTAAAAAAGTTTTCTCTCACAATCAAAAAGTTCTATGAATTCAACTTAAGAAAGGTTTTCCTGGTAATGTTCAAGACACAGAGAAAAACATCTTTCCCGCTAAGTTATAAATTAGGTACTGAAAAGAATACAACATCCTCTACATAATTCAAGGAATAGAGGGAGGTGGGAGCAGTCATCGCATGACAATACTCAGCTTCCATATATAATTCAAGGAATAGAGGAAGGCAGGGGCAGCCATCGCATGCCAGTTCTCAGCTTCCATATATAATTCAAGGAATAGAGGAAGGCAGGAGCAGCCATCGCATGCCAGTTCTCAGCTTCCACACTGGTAGGCTCCAGCTATCCTGCAGGAGGTCTGGACACAGAGTTGTGAGCACTATCAGGGTGGGGTGGAGAGCAGGGCTTAGGGAAGGAGGTGACAGCAGAAGTATGTCTAAATGCTAACAAAGGCCCCAAGTCTCACATGTTAACAGCCACAAGTGAGCCTTCAAATGGCTGATTTTCTGTGGTGTATCTTGAAAATTTGTATAAGTATAGCATTTATATGGGTATGTATGTTTATTATATACTAGGAGGTATAATATCTCTAATGTCTAACCAATCCCTGTCTCACAAACTTGCTTCTCATTTGCTTTATAGCCTGTGTTTTTCATTGTCCACCAAACCCCAATACTTAAGAGGTGGGGAAATAAATACATAAAGTACAAAAATGAATAATATGAATACCCAAGGTAATAATAATAGACTCTAAAGCAATGAGCTATGCATGAGTAAAGAAAATCCAATCCAGGTTGAAGATTTAAGCTGTAGAAATATTTTTTCCGAGAAAACAAAATCAGTAACATCATGGCTGTGGTTGGCTCAGTGTTTAAAAGCACTGGATGTTCTTCTAGAGGACCTGAGTTCAATTCCCAGCATCTACATGATGGATCACAATCATCTGAAACTCCAGTTCCAGGAGAATCTCACACCTCTTATGGCCTCTGTGGGCACTGAATGAAAGTGGTGCAAAAAAGAAATGTAAGTAAAAAAGTCAGACACATAGCCTAATAATAAAAAGACATACTTAAAATTAATAAAAGGTAAGAAAGACTCAAGCAACTGGTAGAGAGAGAACCAATGACAAATACAGAAAACTACACCCCCCCAAAAGTTAAATGTATGTGTGGGGGCAATTAAAGGGATATGAAGGACAAAAGGGAGGTGTGGTGACTTGAAAGAAAATGGCCCCCAAAGGGAGTGGCCCTATTAGGGCGTGTGGCCTTGTTAGAGGAAGTGTGTCATTGTTGGGTCAGGCTTTGAGGTCTCTTTTGCTCAAGTTTCCCTCAGTGTGACAGTCAGTTGACTTCCTGTTGCCTGCAAGATGTAGAACTCTCAGCTCCTTCTCCAGCACCATGTCTGCCTGTGTGCTGCCATGTCCTGCCATGATGCTAATGGACTGAACCTATGAAACTGTAAGCGAGCCCCCTCGTTTAAATGTTTTCCGTATGAGAGTTGCTCATGGTGTCTCTTCCCAGCACTGGAAACCCTCACTAAGGCAGGAGGGGATGGAAATGGTACCATCTGTGGCTTGAGCACACTGTAAGGAGCACACACAACATCACTGCTGCAAATGTATTTGAATGCCTTCCTCCTCCTTTTCTCATGAACTTCATGTCTTGTTAAGAGAGGGATTTTTTAACCTCTTGCATGAGATCTTAAGAGACTAACCAATTTGTCCTGGGACCAGTCTGCAAGAATGTTTACAATTTAACACTTCAAGTTGGATATTTAAAAATTTATAAGGAATATCAGTAAAATAGAATAATTCCAACAAATTCATAATAAGTACACCGTTTTTGCTCTCTATACTGGGCTGAAGAAACACTAGCAGGGGGTGTGGCTTCTGAAAAACAGTGCGGGTGATGTATAGAAGATAGAGGTACAGAAGATAGAGGGACAGTTTTAGAATTTTAATGTCAAAACAGAGTAGACACTGACAGTTTTCTTTTCTTTTATTGGTTTTTCTTAAGACAGGGTTTCTCTCTGTAGCAGCCCTGGCTGTCCTAAAACATGCTTTGTAGATGAAGATGGTCTTAAACTTACAGAGATTCACCTGCCTCTGCCTCCCAAGTGCTAGGACTGAAGGACTCCGTTACCCCCACCCAGCTAAAACTGACATTCTTATGCTGACCCTTTTTAAACAGCCCTAAGAAGGAGGAAGGGGAAACACACACACACACACACACACACACACACAACAACAACAACAAAAACCACGAAGTCTTTTGGTAAGTCTAAAAAAGTAACACACTACACAGTGCTCTCATCTTTCAAATAAAAAAAATAACAAAACTTTGGAGAGCTCACATACATAAAAGGGAAAGTGTGAGACAGTGAAAGAGAATTATGATTTGGAAGTCTTAAGAGTAGACTTAATTGGTCTTACTGAAGGCCTATGTCTTACTTCTATCAGGACACATTTTTACAAGTTGCTCTGGGCCTTACTCTGCATTCTTTTCTTTTTTAATATGTAGGGGTGAACATTTAGTACAAATTATTTTTATTTTAGAGATTATAACAAAATCTTCCCTTTCCTTTCCTCCCTGCAACCCTTCCATATGTCCTTTTCTGCTCCCCTTCAAATTCATGACTTTGTTTTTTTCACTGTTACTATGAATATGTGTGTGTGTGTGTGTGTGTGTGTATAATATATATATTACACAGAGTGTGTGTACAGGTTATATAAATAAAACCTGTTTGGTCTGCAGAGAGAGAGAGAGAGAGAGAGAGAGAGAGAGAGAGAATTAACTCAATGGCCTCCTGTTCTTTGAGTTGACCAGAATAGCAAAAATTCAGAATAGAGAAAAAACAGTGAAGAACAAAAAGCAAAAGGTAATACATGAATAAATAATTTTAAGAAAACACAAAGAATTGGTTTAGTGTCAAATAGAAAAATTAAAGCAAACAGAAAAATTAAAGAAAACATTTTAATACTGGCCGACCCATTGTCTGAACTTTAAGGAAGAAATAAACCATTACCAGAAGCAATTACACAATCCCTATTTCTGCTTTTCAAAATCCTTAATCTCTTGATTAAATTACTAACAACAAATAAGACATACTATTGTAGTAAGTCAGATCAATTGTTCTGATTTTCTTGAATTATCTGCACTGAAAAAGAAAAAGGATTTTAAAATCTTACACACAAGCAGCTCCCAGAACACCAGGTTGTCATGATTCAGATAAGAAAACAGAAATCTGTTTAAAGAAACAAGATGCTGTAAAATATTGCATTTTTTAAAAAGATGAAAATGTTAATAGTACCTTAAAGAACCCTGCTTCAGGACCACACCTGTCATACACACTCCTGGATTTCCCTATCGCCATGATGATACCTTGCATACTGGGTGTCATCATGATCTGCCACAGAAATTGAAAGTCAGAGTTTCTGATGGTTAACAGCAAAAACCAAAAACCCACAACAAAGTGAAAGGAATTATTTACATGCAACTTTAAAACCCCTGTTCTCTACTGTTTACAAATCAAAGGATGCATTTATAAAAGAGTGACTGTGTTCTGGCGTACAAGCAGAAGCATCACTCAGTCATCTGTACAGTGGTACAGCTGGCTGACAGGATGCCTTTGTACAAACTGCAAAAAGGCAGCCTCTCTAAAGTTGAGAATTGTAGAACGGCTCCCCCTTCTGGACGAATTAGAAAAGTAAATGCTTTTCCAAGAGACTGTTTAGGAAAAAGCACCAACTCTTAGTAAATGAATGAATGAACAGTACATTTGCTCAAAACTGGTGAGCCTGTGAAGAACTCCATTTGAATCCCTCTCCCGCTCCTGGGCTAGGAACCTCTGTACAACTGTACAACCTGCCTATCTGTAAGCAACAGCGTTCCATCCGTACAGCTGATCTTAAAAGGTCTAAGGCACATGCACTGTTAAGCAAGGATGCCAACTACATCACAACACACAATTCTGTCAGTAACAGCTTTCCCACGAAAGATAGTGTTGAGTAATCACAATTCTTTCACAAATGCCAAAATTAGCTCACACTGAAAACAAGCAATTAGGTGCTCTATAATAAACTAGTGCTGTTATTAAAAGGATTGAGTTTGGATAATTTTCAAGAGCAAACACGGAACAATGTAACACAGTACTATTAATACTATTTATAATATTTAAGTACTGTTGTTCTCAAACTGGCTCATTCTTGGCTGTTTGTATTTAAAATACCTCTGAAGTTAAGTACTATTACTGCGATTTCGACCCTATGGTCATTACCTCCAATTCATCAAAATTTACTCACACTTGGACTCTGGATTATCCATGGAGGGCTGCAGTGTGCCCACCACTCACTGTCTGTTTATACCAACCCTCAAATCCTCCTGTCAGTTCCCAGCTTTTAAATCTAGTCCTTCAGGAGACACGCTTTCTCATATTGGCACAGTGATACCAATGCGTTATAACACTTGAAGTTTGATGATTATTCCTTACAAAATTGCAATTAAAACTCAGGAATACATTTTGGAGGAATAAATGATATTTGGAAAAAAAGATTTAACACACATTCAGTTCTTATCCACTGATACAAACACTAAAACGCTGTGGTATCCAACAAATCTCTCTGCTCCTAAATCACTCCCACCTCCCTATCTCTGTCCCTCTTCAAAAACTACTTATCTGGCCCTCTCTCCAACACAGCAAAGAACCATTTGAAGAGTTTCGAGAAAAATACAGAAAAGGGATGACAACACTCCAATGAACTAAAACATCTAGTTTCAGTTGGATGAAAGAGAGCTTCATCATGAGAAACAAAAGCGCCCGAAGGTCGTTGGCACAACTAAGAAGATGAGACAATCAGAAGAGTGGGAAGACCGGGGGTGGGGTGGGGTGGAAAAGAAAGCCCTGCCAGGCCCTCAGGGATGCCCACCAGCCATCACACTCGCTGTTCCAGACTGAGTCTAGAGCAGCAAAAACATCATGTGTCCATCTTGTAACCATGCTGTGGGGGCTTTCTGTTCTGGTGGCAGGCAATGGGGCAATGGTGGGCAAAGTATAAAAGAAATTATACAAGTTAAACAAGTTAGGGGAAAAAAATCAATTTTTAAATGCGAAATGTTTATTATGCAGTCGAGGGACTCTTACTGCAGTCTGTCAGCCTGAGAGTAAACTGAAGTTATTTCTGGATAACGAAGTTCCAGAAACAAAATCATTCTTTCATCTGTTCTCTAAGCGCACCTCTTCCTGTTACATTTAATTTCCGAGTTCTGTTAGTAACTGGTAAGTGTCACAGCACACGAGGCGAAGCTGTATGTTACCCAGCAACGGACAGACATTAAGTAGGTGGCTGCAGGCATGCCTGCGGTGATGCTACGGTGATGCCTATGGGGTGAGGGCAAACGGTGCGCAGCACTGCAATGAAGGTACCTCGTCATCATACCCTCCCGCCTTTGACTCAGTCATGAACCGCCCTACATGGGGGAGCTCCACCTCTACAACTTGCTGCGTACAAGGTGGTGGGCTGGTGGCATTTTCGGGTTTCTGCGGAAGAAGATCATTGGTATGCACATTAGGAAAGACAACAACGGACACATTCTCTTTACATGCACAGACTCATAATCTCTTTTAAAATATCCATATTTACTAGATATATAGAAACCACTTACAGGTAAACATCAAAGGCAAATGTATTAATCAAATTATAATATAAAACTGTAGCCTTTCTCTTTGCACTCCAAATGAAACGTTTAAAGTAGCTTTTCAAAAAATAAAAAAGACCAGCATCAACTTTAACAGTAGTATTTAAAGCAGAGAAAAAACAACCCTCGTTACTCCCCAAAAACGTCCCTGCTATTTCTATGAAATTGAGATTAGGACCTACTCTAACCCCAGGAGTTTGCAAGGGTAAAGCTTTCACACAGCCCTCTTTAAGCGACAGGTTTATAACTTGCACATCCTCTATATCCCAGTCAGCCGATGTCAAAAGCGCTAAAAGTACTGAGGCAGCTGGCTTTAGTCACTGCCATCTGTACCAGAACATTCTTTAGCAAAAATAAACATTAGTTCTAATTGAAATATGAATAACAATAATGAATTTTTATTTCTATTTGAAGTATAAGTAAATAATAATGTTTTAAATATTTTCCATCATTATTCAAATAGACCTTAACAATGAAAACATAATAATGGCTAAGAACAGTATTTCTTTTTTAAGAGAAATGCTTCTTTTAAAGGTGTTATTTTTATAATACATTTAGGGTTCTCTACTTATCTGAATTCTCATCCTCTCAAACGGAAATACCCACCCTGCACGGTTGTGGTGATCATGAGCTAATATTTAATTATCTAGTATTTAACAGCTGTTATAAATGCCAGCTATTGCCAAAATCATTGCATTATTTTATTAAATTACTCTGAATAATTTATATTGTTTAAATATAAATTATTTATATTTAATATTTATATATTAATTAATATAAATATTAATATATTTAATAATATTATTTAAATATAAGTTTAAACCAATCTTACTATCACACATATTTTATAGAGATGTGTTTGTTGTAATTAAGAATTATCAATACTTATAGTATTTGAGAGATTATGCAAGGTTTCCATTCACAGAAGTGAAAGTAAGCCAGTAAGTTAGAATCCATGTTGGGACTTTCGTGATGAATTTCTTGCAAGCTAATCAATCTAAGTGGCATCATTTTAAAGAATGGGGGCTGAAGAGATGGCTCAGCAGAAAAGAGCACATACGGCCCCTGCAGAGAAACTGAGTTCAAGTCGCAGCACCCGCGTCTGGCATCTCACATCCACCTCTAGTTCGAACTCAAAGGGTCCAATGTGCTTTAGTGGATTCTGTGGGCATTTGCGCTCTCCTGTGCACAAACCCAGATGTAGTAGACTCACATACATGTAACTAAAAATGAAATGAACCTTTAAAAAATCATCAGAAAATACAAAGTTCAAGAAAATACCTATGGGGTCCGTGTAAAACAACTACCCGAGGGCGGAAACTTGAGGTAACAAAGACAAGTCCTCCTTGCTCCTCTTAAGTGTCAAAGCCCAATGTTGAGACTGATAAATGCTGGAAGGAGAGGTTTAACTGCTCCAATCAACCCAGACTGACTCAGAACAGTTTTCATAAAAAAAGTAGTTGAGGGTGCACGAAAGTAAAATAAATGCTTATTTTTCATTTTTTATGATTTCAAACCTCCTAGTGAACAAATTAACAAAACCAAAACAAGGGCTACAAAATTAGGAAGGTCCTCAGTTACCACAATAGAATGAATTAAAATAGCCCGAAACTCTCTGCCTGAATGATCTTGAAAAACGTTGTCACAGAAGGGAGTGATAAAGTCTCAGAGCTGCAGATTTTACTTCTGACTGGAAATATAATCCAGAGGAAACTGTATCTATAGGTTTCAGTTTTCTTTCTTTCAGTAAACCTGAAGAGACTGTGGAGTAAATGAGCAGGCTTTGTTTTTGTTTTGAGAACAGGTATCAATTTTGAGCATTTACATTACACCCTCTTTAATATAACAATTAAATACAGGGAATCTAGTCTAAGAAATCATGTAAAATGTGTAGAAACTTTTTATTATAAGGGCCTGTTTATAATAATGTAAAAGTAGAAAGAAATACACAATGGAATTGGATAAGTATACAAAATTTCAATTATTGAGTGGAACACTATTCAGCAATTTTTTACTGAGTTTATAACATGAGAAAATATTCTTTTTTTTTCTTAAGAAATTTTTTTATTCATTTTACATACCAATCACAGATCCCACCCTCTTCCCTCCTCCGCCTCTCCTAAGACTTCCCTCCCAACCCACCCCCCAGTTCCTTCTCCTAAAAGGTAAGACCTCCCATGGGGAGTCAGCAGAGCCTGGTATATTCAGTTGAGGCAGGTCCAAGCTCCTCCCTCAGCATCAAGGCTGTGCGAGGTGTCCCACCATAGGTAGTGAGCTCCAAAAAGCCAGCTCATGCACCAGGGATGGATCCTGATCCTATTGCCAGGGGGCCCTTAAGCAGATCAAGCTACACAACTGTCTGGCTTATGCAGAGGGCGTAGTCCAGTCCCATGGCTTTGTAAGTTTAGGTAAATAAAAGAAAAGAGGTAAGACATAAAACATCATGCTGCAACCATGCTAGCAATCTCTAAAGTCTAGTTTAAAACGAAAGAAAAGGAGAAAAGCCCAAGTTGACAGTGACTGACCACTGGCTATCGACTAAAACCAGGCATAGTGATCCTTTCTTGTCATCTGCTTTCCAGTCTTACATATCCTAAAGTGTTCATCTAGAAATCAAAGCAATTCTCGTGCAAAGCAAGCTGCCTGGACATTTGGAGAATGTCGATAGCTTCTGCAGCTCTTAGTTTCACAGGGAGTCATGTCTACTCTACAACTGGACTTAAGGTACTGTGTATTTGTGAAACCCCTAGAGCTGAGGTGAAGGACCCGCACCCCGATGCCTGCTATCAAAACCAGACAAAACAAACAAATCCCACGATAACTCCACAGTCACTTCAAATTTGCAGAAAGAAGGAAAACGAAACTCAAGTAAAAAGTTTACCCGAGATTGTATGTCTAGTAAGAAGCGAAATTCATACACAAAAGTCAAAGAAATGCCTATCTAAAGCCTGAACTCTCTCACTGTAGTTTCTAATAGATGCTAAGTAGAAATGAGAAAATCTAACAAGAAACAGTTGCCAGGTTCCTAAGCAATGATGCTGAGACCAAGAGCCACAAGCTGCTCAGATAGCCAACGCTTACAAGTTCTTCAAAAGTTCAGATTTCTGAGACAATGGAGTGAGTCAACGGAAGCGCTATTTAACAAGACATCAATGTGGAAAACAATTAGCTTTCCCCTCATTCTCTTGTCTCTCTTCCTTTTTCAAGTAGATAAGAGGCGGTACATTGCTAATGTATAAGATGATGCCCACACCAAGACATCTAAGTCTTGCAAATTTATGTGACGCCCTGTGTGAGTTAAAACATTTATGATTAGCTGAACTAAAATGAAACGTAAGTCCACAATATACTAAAGTATGTTTTTGGTTTTCTAAGCCAAGCTAAAAGCAAGACATACCTTAGCCTTTAATAACTCAAGGGGCCAATTTACAAAGACCTAAGTTAAAATTTTGTAACTATGAAGGTGTTTCCCCATATCCACTGTCTGTCCTTGTTCCCAGGTTATCGTGATCCCTTTTTCAGACGCATGAAGCAAAATATTTTCCAAGAAAAGCTTTAGAGTTACCAGTCTTAAATTCATTTATAGATTCTAAGACATTTGTAGACCTTATAGTCATAAAACAAAATAGATTTAAATTAATTTTCATATTAGAAAGGCTGTAATATATTTTCAAGCTGGAAGTGAAAGTAAGAGAATTTCTGGTTATTATTTAGTTCATTACAATACCTAATATAGCTAACAGAATGTCATATTTACTGGAAATTTTGGTTAATGGAGGTCTTAATTTAGCAGGCTATTGCTGAGACTGACATGTAAATGTCTGAAGTACCTGACTTGCTTTAGTTCTCTACAAAGATGATCTTCACATCCTAAAGGAACTCCCATAGAGCCTGCATGGGGGCAGGGTATATTCACTTCTAAAATTGGGGTGGGGGTGACCACAGACACAGTGGTTATACCGTACACAATTGCCATGTGTTTTCCAAACTCATACTCACTGACAACATAACCCCATATTTCTGGGCTCAATTTGGTCCCATAAAACAAACTGTAAACTACACGACTCTAAGATGACAGTGACAATTTGTACCCAGGACACTCACAAACTGCACATCATATTCATTTTATAATAATACTCTCACTTCTTGTTAAACCCTTTCCACGGAACAATGGCAACTCTCTTAAATTCTAATTATTCCAGGATTTGCAGATCACAGACCGGGAAAGAAGGGAACATGAAAACTGGCATTTAACTTTATACTTCTCTTTAAATTCCAAGTCAAATGGCCAATTTGGTCTGTGATCGTTGAGTCTTCTTATTTTTCTGACAGGAAAATAGAAACTTAGGAGAGAATTGTATTTAAAACATAAGCTCCCAGATCATGTCATGGTAGAGCCAGAGCATCCCCTGACTCCCTGTCAGGGTGCTTTTCCATTACACTGTGGGAATGCTGTGTTCCAAGAGCCACACGAAATGTTCTTACCGACTGCAAAACTGTCTCAGGACCTTTGTCTTCATGCTCATGTGATGCTTTGGCAATCACTCGGATGGTTTCTTCTTTCCAGTGCTTTGAGAAGTCAGTTCTTGATGGCTGCTCTAAATAGTCTGATCCTCCTGCTTGTGCTTCAAGAGAAAGGAATAATTATGTATCTACCATAGACCACAAGACTCTATACGAAGACGAAGAGCTTATTTCTAATTCAGAAGTTAGACAATAACCAAGTTAAGTCTGTGCTATCAAATGTGAGCTTCAATGTATTGCAAGAACTTACCAACAAAAAGTAACCAAAAAGAAAAAAGAAAAAAACAAAGCCACCAATTAAATGTTTTCCCTTATAGAAGTTGCTGTGGTCATGGTGTCTCTTCACATCAATAGAATCCCTAATACACTAATATTCTTTATTTAAATATCTTTATTGAAATGTCAGTAAGTGGCTCCTTCATTGATTATTGAGAAAAGCTTGCAAGGAGGAAAGAGAAAATCCCATTGCTAGAGTATTTGAACAGAGTTGCCTTCATTATGCTACTATCCATTCATAATCCTCGGGCACACCCAAGAGACTGACATGCCAGGTCTCTTTAAGATTCTAAAACACTAGAGCAGATTAAACAAATTACTTACATTGAAAACTATGAAGACGAACAAGAAGGTGGCATGAGCACTAAACTTTCTCTACTAATAATGAGATGAACAACTGTCCTGAAATATTAGCCTTACTCAATTCTGACACGTAAACTCCTCTGAAACAGAGCATGTTTTGTAGTGTTAATCTACATTCTGCCACGTGGCATTACTTCTATTTCTTCTTGCACCTCCTGTTTCCTTTCCATGTCTTCACACAGTGTAAAGGAATATTCTGCATGTATTTAAATTAAAATAACGTTACCAGGGACTTGGGCTCACGCCTGTAACTCCAGCACTAAGAAGAGGAAAGAGGACTGCTTCAGAGTCCTGGACAAAAGTTCTTCACAACTGAAAATAATTTAGGAAGGCTCTAGAGTATGCTCTTTACAAATCTCCTGATAATTCTGAGGCATACATCTTACTCCTCATAGCTAACCCAGGATCCAAAAGCAGGGAAGGGTATTTCCTGAATTACTATTTCATTGATTTTATTCTTAGTCCACAAAAGTATCTGATTCCTTACAACGCAGGTAGTATAGTCAGATTCAAAGCGAAGCAGAACAAGAAACTAATTTATAGGTAGAAAATGTTGTCAAAGTGCTTAGCAAATATATCACAAGGTTTCATAAATTTATGTAAATGTAACAGGAAAAAACCCTCTCTGGCTGGACTTTTCTATAAAATCAGGCTTACTGGTTCAAAATAAGGGAAGAAGAATAAGATCTGGTAGAAAGTAAATGTCCCTAGTATTGTCCTGTTCTCATACAGCAGGGACTAGGTGGTATCCTTTTTTTATATCTACATCATTAGTTTAATGAACACTATGTAGTATATGTCCTTTGAATGCTTTCCAAATTTAATTTTTCTTCATGGAAATTTCAATACTGGCTTTGCTAGTTTTCATCCTTAGTAAGAGACAATGGCAATTTTTAAAAATTACTCTTTGATAATTTAAGAAATGAATATAATGTATTTAAATCTTTTCCAACCCATCTCCCAACTCTTCCCTTTTCTTAACCCACTTTGTTCAATTAGTGCTGTCCAGAGTGCATGGGCATTGAGCTCCATCCACTAGAGAATAGACGGCATCCCACAGACTGCCAAATCTTAAAATACAACAAAGTAATGCCCCTTTCGGTTACGGAGTAACTTGAAGTTTAACTCAATGTCATACAGTTGAGTTTAGAGACCCAGAAATACAAAGACTCAAGAGTTCCACAATTGTTTGCCCACAGCCAGCATAACATTGCTCTCTCAAGGCTGTGTCTAGGGAGTGCTTGACTACATTCTTAGAATGGAGAAGATGATCTCTCTCTAGGAATTCTCTTTATCTCTGTCAGCGTGCATGTGGTGAGTATGGCTCCTAGGAAGTCAAGGTAATAAATCTCTTTTTTCCCCTTGTGTATCATGGTTCTTTGATTACTTTTTTGGACTGGTTAGCTAGTCCCTTTTTGCTCCTTCACCCTGGTCTTCATAGCTCTCACATGTAAGGCACTTTCCTACAATAGTGACATTGCTATCAGTATTTATGACTTTGGCCATTTTTTAAGATCCTTTGACTATCCCAAAGACTTTATGAATCCTTTCAAGATCACTCCAATCTATTTTCACTGCCAAGTTTTTTATAACCCATCTTAGGTTGTACTTAATTTTAATTTGCTTATTAATGTGATTTATATCAAGATTTTTTATGAGTCTTTTATTGATCCTTAAAAATGTTTTCCATAAACCATTTCTTCTGCCTGGATGCATTTCATTCCCAAAATAATCCTGCCAACAAGTTTCAAGACACAAATCAGCTGGCTTATCTTGTAAAATGTCTTTATTGATAGGCAGAACTCTCCCAAGTGTGTATATTGAGTCCACAGTTCATTTATAGAAGGTTTTAGGCATTACATTTAATATATTGTAATATAATAGACTATAGATTTATCTTGATTTCCTGGGAAATTAAAATACCTGAAATATATAAATATTTATGTCAGTTGTTTTAGTCTAACCAGAGAAAGTGTTTCTGGATGACACTCAGTCAAAATTATTTAATGTTATCCATAAAGTTTTTTGAAATCACATTTCTACATACAAGGAAACCTTGGCCCCATGAACTATAACAGATTTGACTGTGTTCATCAAATAGTTATTCTTACTCTTAGGTGCTTAATATTCAGACGCTCTTGGCCTGATGGTTAGACCAGGGTCTGGCCAGATTCTTTGCTTTGCCCTTAGTGTGCTAAGCTCACCATTCTGTCAGCCATTCTTCTTGCTGTATGGCGAAAAGAAACTGGGAAACCCAGGAGAACACTTTCTTGACAAATTTCCATTAAGTCCTAAGTATAAAGCTTAAGATACCGCAAGAAATCTTCCGAAAGAGATGCACTGTCTAGTTGTAAGTAGCCTAGGATTGTCTCTACCTTGTCCTTGATAGGGACATGGGACATATTAGTCCCAATCAGGAAATAGTTAGGTACAGAGGGAATTAACATCTTTTAAATTCTCTCCTTCCTTGCTACTCATGCTTTAAGCAGGCTCAATTCTAGTTTTTCTTATAGTGAAAATCACCTCTGTCATCATAGGAAGTTCTTACTAGAATTATTTTATCTTTTGTGAAAACTGGGTATTGATCATATTGCCATACTACTGAGCTGTATTCCCAACCCTATTTTGTAATCTCATTTTAAAAAAAGAAAAGAAACCGAATTAACATTGCTATCCCAGTATTATGAAGTAAATATGGGTATTTTAGTACTGTCTATTGAGAGCTCTTTCTTAATAGACCCAGTAAGTCAATTTACATCTTTCCTAATCACAGCTATTCCTGCTTCCTGCCAAGAGGACAGCCACTGGCTCAAAGCAGGCAGAGGAATCTGAGCAATTATCTTGAAAAGGGTAATGATGTTCAGTGCTGTCTGCCAAGGAGAAAGGAAGCTCTGACCTGTGAGTACAGCGAGTGTTAGACCTTTACTAAATTCTATTGCCGCTTTATATGCGATCGTAGTTACATTTCATGCTTTGATTTCTTGCCAGTTTTCATGGCCTATATACCATGTTTAGCTTGGAAAATAGTTTTAAATATTTAGTTTTGACTAACATTTTGTCTTTTTTTAAAAAATTGGGTATTGAACACATGGCCCAACTACTAAGCATATCTTATAATAAAACACAATAGTAATCAATGTTATAACTTGATAACAAAATACAATACAAATAGACAAACCTGTAGCTGCAGAACACTCCGCCTCCCTCAGCTTTTGAGCAGCTAGAAGCTTCTCTTGCAATGCTCTCTGGGCGAGCTGGGTATCCCATTCTTCTAGTTCTTTCTCAAACCGCTGGTTGTCTTCCTCAACGAAATCCCTCAAATCTGGTGGTAACGTTTCTATTCCAACAAGGGCCTGCCCAGTCTCCTTATTAAACTCCTCTGCAAATCATATTTCAAAAACTACTATAAAATTAAGAATTAAAGGAAAAATGCAAAGCTCAAAATAGAATGCATTGCAAATGGAATATAAACTATAGACTCTTAGTTATGACATGTAGTTATAGCAAACAATATTACCTGCATTTTCTTTAAATGTCAAAAAGTGCTCAAACAATGACATGATTATTTGAAAATGACCTAAGGGATTTGACAACAACAAAAACTTCTAGAGTCTCAAGAGTGGCGATGAGACACAATATAGGATTAAAATCTTTGGTGACTCTAACACTGATGTAATATCACTTTTGCTGATATAAGAAATCATCCAATCTCCGATCATGCAGGAAGTAGCCTTTTCATAGAAGTAAGAAGCAAACCATGACTTTGTTAGGCTCTACCTACATAGAACAGAAACTGTTTTTCATGTTAAAGAGTTAACTCTAACACAAAAACACATAAACTTATGAAGCTTACCAATGCAGCAAGATGTTCTGAAACAATCAAGTGTAACTACTACTTAAATAGTCAACTCACACTATACATAAAATATAAACTCTATCTAGTTAGAAACGGACAGCCCGGTCAGGCGATGCAGCAGGAAGTTGACCGCATCTCTTCAGAGCCTTTACT
>CABHPP010105355.1:0-17079 GCA_902168425.1 Peromyscus attwateri
TTTTCCTGACTATGTGGCACCATAGTCCATGCTGAAGAATTGGATGGAATAAATCAGGTGGAGAATTAACCTTCTCCAGGCTTTCTTTCTTTTCCTGGCCATCATCATGAGGACTGATTTGCTGAGTTACCTCCTTGCTGCCATGCTGAACTGAAGCCTCAGAAATTTATTTTCTCAGTGCCAAGAAATATCTGACCTTTGTTCAGTATAAACAGGAAAAATGGAAAGGATTGTGCCTTGAACAGAAGGAGTGTGAATTGATCAGGAGTATACTCTGCAGAATTCCTAGTAGATCCTAAGCTGGGTTGTGCATTTCCTCTGTGATCAGAGGGAATGCAAGAGGGATCCATGAAGAAAAGTATAAGAGACATCTTTCAATGTCTGATGTAGCAAGTCCTTGGCAAATAACCAGAATAGTTCTGGATCCCAACTCTTCTGGGGCTCTATATTGTAGGGAGAATTCTTAGGTAAAGTGAATCTGAGAGTCTCTATGTCCTAATGTATGAAGTGGGGATCTGTAGTTATGAAAAGAGAGTTAGGACATTTTGACATCATAAGCATCTTCAGCACATGATCGCTTCACAAACACACCCGTTTACCTCTCCCTTCCTTATAATCAATGTTTCACTTTAGACTGGTTTTCTTTGTGAGATAGAAAGATCTCAACTGTGGAGAGTAAGCAAGACCTGGAAATCACCTATGAGCACAGATATGGCAAAGAACTACTGACTCCTGTGAGGCCAAATTAAAATTGGAAGGTGCTAGGATGCCCTTTAGCTAATAAATCCATGTTTTACTTTATTTGCTGAAATCAAAGCAGATTCCACCAAGGAATTTTCCTTTCTCTACTCCTCTCTATACACATAAACATCACTTAGACACATTGTAGGAAAGCTATTTTTTTCTGGGAACAATATCTTTCTCTCTCAATTTAAATGATTTCTTGGGGCAGAAATACATGTTACTTTTTATGTTTAGATTCCTCAGATAATGCCTAGGACGGAGTGGAACATTGGAATCTGAGAGTGCAAAGTTACCTTGGGCAGGTGGAATCCAGCCAGTGTGCTATCTGCTGTTACTTCCCTGGGAACACTCAAGGGGGTGATGTCGCCCATCCTCTGCACCTCATGGATGACAGCATTGGTGTAGGGCATGGACTCTCGGTCAGCTGTGCCTGGCTGTCTCCCATGGCCAATCACTCTGTCAATCTCAGCATGTACTTTTTCTGCCAGAAAGCAGGGGCTCTGTTAGTTTAAAAGTTTAGTGTCTTTTCTGAAAACAGAGACGTTATCTCCAAGAAGTTATCTTCTTACATTTCATCAAGTGTTCTTCTTATAAAGGAATACCATGTTCCTCAACTCTTCAAAGGACTGCTTTGAAAAACTGTCAACTATATAATTTTCCTTGTTCTTACAAAATAACATAGCTTTCCACCTACCCTGAACTGATTAGCTGTGATCAGCATGGCTAATTGCATAGTACTACCAAGTCAGGCTTCTCAAATAAGTTCCTTTTCACCAAGAGGTTTATAAAAAATCATACTTTGGTAGTCTAATCTGGGGTAATCCTTGTGTATTCTTGGGAATTTCCCTAGCACCAGGTTTATCCCTTACCCCATAATGTCTCCCTCTATCAAGATATCTGTTTCATTGTTCTCTTAATCCATCCCTCCTCCAGCTCTACCATCCCATTCCCTCATGTTCTCATCCTCTATCTCCTACTCTCTATTGCCCCCCCATGTTATCCCCAGTTTACTCATCTGTATCTCCTCTCTTTTCCCTTCCCAATGTGATCTGTACATCTCTCTTAGGGTCCTCCTTGTTTCCTAGCTTCTCTGGAGCTGTGGCACTGGCAGTGTGATCAAGATCTGTCCCTGGTGCTTGAGTCGGCTTTCTGGATCCCATTATCTATGGTCAATGGTTGGACACTTTGCTCACCACTGAAAGTGTGGGGAGGGGCTTGTTCTTTCCTTAACTGAATGTACCAGTCTTACCTGTCCCCCATGGGAAAACTTAACCTGTTGGAGGAGGTGATAAGGGGCGAGGTGGGGGGGGAGGTATGGGGATCAGGTGGAGGGATGAGAGAGGGATCTGAAAATGAATAAAAGAAGAGAGGGAAAAAAAACAAAACAAAAAATCCAAAAGTTTAGTTTTCTCTGTCTGGCAGCCTGGGAAACCTACAATCAAGGCATCAGGAGATTTCAATGATTAATATAATCTTGTCTCATAGCTGGCAAAGCTTTACTGTTTTCTATTGTCATAAGGGGAAGGGATCCATTATGGTTCCTGCTTCTAAAAACAAAAGTTTAAAAACTTCTAGTTTTCTATTAGTCCAAGAGTGAAGTCCATAAGATAGCTTGTAGGAGTCAATTCTTTTCTTGTGCCCTCTGGATGCTGGCATTGAACTCAGGTAGTCAGGTTGGCAGGAAGTCCTTTTACCAGCGAACCATCTCACTGGCTTGTCCTGTATCTCCTAATACCACTCAATTGGTATTCAAGAAATGAGTTTATAAGGAGGACACAACCTTTCAAACTACTGAATGTCTGTTGGCTGTGATTTCTTAAGGAGATGTCTCAGAGTAGAAGGCACAGAACAAGCTGTTCCTGAACATTATTTGCTGCTGATGCCACTTTCATTCTTCCAGGCTCAGTTTCCTCATCAACTACTAAGAATAAACAGGCCTCGTTTTAAGCAATTGAAACTGCTCACTCTCCCCCATGTAGTTTACCCATTTTTTATTAATAGAGATTTCACTGATGCCCAGCCAAAACCTTAAAATGTTAATTTCCTAGATTCCTTTGTAGTAAATGTGAGCATATTACTAAGTTCTGGCTAGGAAAATGCAAATAGACATGAAACTTTATCCTGGGACAAGGTCTGAAAAGATGACTCCCTGCTTCTTTCCCCTCTTCCTTTCCTGTAGATACAAATGTTGTCCTCATGGGAGCCACTTTAGAACATGTTGATCCTCTCTCCCAGTTTAACTTTGTGACAAGTTAAAAGAGTTGGAATAATAAGCCCATTGCAGGTATAGTTTAGACATTTCTTCTGTGAGAGAAATAAATGTCTATCAGTGTACTACAGTCCACAAATACTTAAATGGGCATATGCATCTAACAAAAATTATCATGATAGCCATGTTTTGTGTTTGCTGTAGGGTATTCTCTTATAGCCAGATAACCTCAAGCTTCTATTACTCCTGCTTTAGACTCTCAAGTATTAGGATTAACTGTGTATTCCACCAATTATGGAACTTCATAGCAATTTTTAAGTGTATAAACCAATGACTATTTAAGTCCATACCAAAGACTCAATTGAAATTTTTGTGGCAAAGAAATTACTCCATTACTTATAATCATAGCCTTAGGCAAGTTCTTACAGCAAGAGCAAAGGCCACCAGATTCTTGGTCAAAGTACCACATAGCAACCAACAACTCAGTTGAAAATCAAAACCTCACTTACTTCTGAAGCCTCGCGATATAGGCCTATTATTATAATATTAACATAGTATTGTGGATATAATTGTCAAGAAATTTTCATCTGAAACTGAAAATTAATGTTTATAAATGCACTCAAGTTCCCATCCCTCATTCAACTTTTGGTGTGTAAGAAATTTACTATTCCAGATAAATCATTTGCATACGATAGGGCAGTTTCTGTAATTTTGCAATTGTTTACTTAATTTAGTATCTTGTCCTGAAAGCTCATTTATGCTGGGTAGTTATCAAAACTTTTCTTCATGACAGAATATCCTCTCTTGCTCATGCATGGCATGTTTTATCTGTTCACGGTCCATCAGTCCTCTGGTTGGTCCTACATCTTGACTCCTGTGAATATTGCAATAGATCATGAGTGCAATATCTGTCATGTAAGTCTAGTGATGTTCTGGAGCCTCTGCTACAGAAGTCAAATCTGATCCTCAATACCACTCAAACTTTTTTAAAACTTAAATACTCAGTAGACATGCATTTTAAATTGCAACCCAAGATGCATGTTATAGAATTTTGAATAAACATCTTTCCCATAGGCTCAGGTATCTGACCACTTGGTGCAAGTCCTTGGCACTATCTGTGGAGGTTATGGAACCTTTAGGAGATGTAGCCTTCCTGGAAGAAGTATGCCACTTGCATCAGCTTTGAAAGTTCATAGCCTTGACCCATTTCCAGTTTTCTCTCTGTTTCCTGTGTGCAGTTGAGGTGTGAATTTTCAGTATTCTCCTCTTGCCACCTGTACCATGGCTTCCCCACATTAATAGAGTCTCTTCTTGGAACTATAAAACAAGCTCTTCCTTCAAGAAATTGTTTTTGGTCATAGAATTTTATCTAGTCATAGAAGAATAACTAATACAGAGATTGATACAAAGAAATGGGGTTACTACCATAAAGATACTCAACATTTTAGACTTTATATTATTTATTTTGGAGAAATGTGGAAGACTTCACAACATTGGAATAGAGAAGTGATTCACTGTTATAAGCAGAGATTAATGGGTTATTCTAGTAGGAGCCTGAAAGACAGTAGTGTAGGCCTGGATCATGAGGTTTAACAGGGAAGTAAGATCTTGATTTGCAACTGAGTTGCAAATCACTCATGTGATAAATTGACCAATAATCTGATGGTCTCTTCTGCTCTTTCCCTAAGAACTTGCCTGAGACTATGATAAAGAGTAATGGAGTAATTTCTTTTTTTTTTAATTAAGAAAATTTTTTACTCATTTTACATACCAATCAAAGATCCCCTTCTTCCCTCCTCCTGCCCCCCAGCTTCCTTCTCCCAACCCATCCCAATTCCCTCCTACAAGAAGATAAAGCCTCCCATGGGAAGGTACATCTAGTAGAGGAAGGTCAAAGCCACTCCCCTTGCCTCATGGCTATGAGAGGTGTCCCATCATAGGTAGTGGGCTCCAAATAGCCTGTACATGCACCAGAGTTGGATTCTGATCCTACCCTACAAGGGGCCCCTTAAGAAGATCAAACTATACAACTGTCTCACTATGCAGAGGGCCTAGTCCAGTCCCATGGAGGATCCACAGGTGTTGGTCTAAATTTCATAAGTTCCCACAACTTGGTTTCATTGTCTCTGTAGGTTTCCTCATTATGATGTGGATGATCATGCTCAAAGAATCCTTCTTCTCTCTCTTCCACTGGACTCCTGGAACTTGGCCTGTTGTTTGGCTGTGGATCTCTGCCTCAGCTTCCAACGGTTGCTGGAGAAAGGCTCTATGCTGACAGTTAGGATATTCACCAATCTGATTGTTCAGGTACCCTTTCCACTGTTGCTAGTAGTCTAAGCTAGGGTCATCCTTGGGGATTCCTGGGAACTTCCCTAGCGACAGGTTTCTCCTTTTTCCCATGATGTCTCCCTCTATCATGGTATCTCTTTCATTGCTCTCCCAATAAGAGTAATTCTTTTGGCATAAAAATTTCGATTGTTTCTGTGGTATGGTTATCACTCTTTATTCTTGGGTCTATGCTATGATTAAAAAGAGCAAGTTGTGCAGAATGAAATTAAAAATATACAGCTTGGAAAGAAAAGGAGTACTAAAAACTTAATATTGCTCCCTAAAACCTCTGGTGGACAACAGGCTGTCATTGTTAAAGAAATTACCACCATTAAGAGGAGAGACCTATTGCTGTTCACTGAAACAATTGGAAACTTTCCCTAAAAGTAAGACTTTGGATAAGCTTCCAACTTGCAAAAAGAAAAGTCACAAGGAGGCAAGTCTCCTGCTTCTGGAAAACAAAAGCTAATGCAAATGTGATCCAAAAAGCCAAAGGTCCATCACAACTAGGCAGCTGTACTTGCCAGTTCATCATCATGCTTTGGAGTTATGGCAGATACAAGAATGAAGAACTTGATGATTCTTTTTAGGGCATCTCAGGCAGCTACTAGGAAAGGTAAAAACTAACAGTAGAGTCCTCATTAGAAGGCTATGAAAGGCTGTTGCAGGAATTTTCGGATGTGAAGGCTGGGATACAGTAGAACCCACAAGGTGTTCCAGATGCCAGACTCATGAGACACCAGCAAAGGAGGCTTCATACAGGGAGTATAACCAGTCACAGAGAGAGATTTATGATGCAGAGAGACACACTTTTGGCTCATATCAGGAGCTATCTTAGTCCCATGAAACTAAATTTCCAGATATTAGCCATGGACTTACAGAATTTTGTATTTAACCTCTTGGGTTTCACTCTTGCTTTGTTCAGTATTTCCTCACTGTATCTCCATTCTTTCCTTCATGAATGGAAATGTATGTTCTCTGCTACTGTATGCTAGAATGATAGTTTTACAGTAGGTTACAGTTAAGAGATTGCCTTGATTCTTAGAAGAGGCTTTGGACTTTTGAACAGTATTGAGACTATTAAAGACTGTGGGGACCTTTAATGTTAGACTAAATGAATTTTGCATCATAACATAGCCATGAGGCTATAAGGACCAAAGACCAAATGAAGAGGAGTAAATGAGAAATGTACTTTATAGGCTGTAGAATTTAAACACTTAATCCTTGGAGTTGGGGCTGCTTGAGAAGCCAGGGTATCTTTAGGAAATAGAGCCTTACTGGAGGAAGTATGTCACTAGGGATGGGCTTTTAAGGTTTCTACCCTTGACCTACTTCCAGTTCTGTCTTTGCTTTGTGTTTGCAGTTTAGATGTGATTTCTCAGCTTCCTGCTCCTGCTTCCCACTGCCATCCTTCATGTGTAGTTATAGACCCTGTCAGTCAAAATAAACTCTCCTATATATAAGTTAGCTTTAGTTATAATATTTTATCACAGCAGTAGAAATTTGGGTAGCATACATATAAATAAATATAGAAACAATAATATATACAATTTGCATCAAGAAAGAAAAGAGGTTGGTTGTGAAGGAAACTCATTCAGTAAATTGATAGTAATGCAAACTCAAGGACCTGAGTTTGATCCCTAGAATTCATGTAAAAAATCCTGTTATGGTTGCATGCACTCCCATTCTAGTGTGCTGAGAAGCAGAGACAGGCAGATTCCTATGTCTTACTGGCCAGACCATCTAGTCTACTTGGTGGGTTCCAGGTCAGTCAAAGACCTGTCTCAAAAATTGGATGGAGCCCAAGAAATGACCAACTTATCTTTACTATGTGGGACACATAGTGATCACTATTCTTAGTTTCATTTTAGGGCAAAATAGTTGACTTGAATGTGCTAGTGACTTCATTCTTCACTCATATATTCTTTCTACAATTAAAAAAAATGTTCTGTTACATGAAAATTCTTAATCCCACTTGCTAAACCAATTCTTCTATAATCTGGAGTAATAAAAATGATGGGATGGTCCAATATTTCTGAAGGGGTGAAAGTCTCTGTGGTGTCATAAACAATGTGTAAATCCCAGTGATGGGGCCCCTTGTGGCATTTCGCAAGGGAGACCGTGGAAGAAATTGGCCAGACAGTCAATTCTTAGCAGAATATAAAACATCTTAGGGCATAATATCTGAGAAGATTTTTGTGAAAGCTCAAGATATTGGGATAGTACATGCTTGGTAGAGGGAAATCTCAATACCATACTTAGAGGCAAGAATAAGGATAATGCCAATGGAGAAAATGAAATGTAGGAAGGCACCATGCAGAGTGTGTGTGATTGAGTCTGGACAGAGAGAAGTGATATCAACAGGACACCAGGTATCTGACTAAGGCATCTGGATGGTGTCCAGGGAAAATAGGAAGGCATTGCTGGAAAGGAAGGAGGGACTGAGTAGATTTAGATGCAAGAGTGTCACTCTCTGCTGGAATCTAACACAGTGACAGCTGAATTCTCTACTTTTCCCTAGAACTGAAGATGCTGCAACGCACAGAATATAAAATCTTCACCAATGACTTATCTCAATTCTCACATTATACATGAAGGCCACACTCTTTTCCCAATACATCAGAACACCTTGCCCCATAGCTGCTCTATGTCTTCCAATCTATCATTCAAGTTTCTAGCCACATCTAAGCAACAACTTTCAGAAGCACCATTCTTCCTTGTCCAGGTGCATTCAGCATATGTTCACCTTGCACTTCTTGGTATACAGACATGTAGAGCAGAGCCCAGCGCAGTGTCACAGATGTTGTCTCTGTTCTAGCAATGAAGAGGTCCAGAGTGCTGCAGACGAGGTTTTCTTCATTGAAACTTGTAGTCGTCTTGTCTGGGTGCTATAAAAGACAGTGTGTATTGTTTTAGTTAGAGGATTTGCTTATTTATTTACGCTCTTCTCACACATTACATTCTGACTGCAGTTTCCTTCCCTCCACTTCTCTGAGATACCTCCCCCTCTTCTCTCTCCCACATCTACTTCTTGGTTTCTATTCAGAAAAGAGCTTGCCTCCTAGGTTTATGAACCAAACATGACCTAACAAGTTAAAAAAAGACTAGGTACAAACCCTCATGTCAAGGCTGAAAAAGGTAGCCCAGTGGGAAAAAAATGGTATTAAGAGCAGTCAAAAGAGTCAAAGACACCTGTATTCTTCCTGTTAAATATGGCCATATTTTATATATATTAGAATAATTAGATATACAATACAAAATATACATATATATCATATATAAAAATATATAATACATATTATATATATGTTTATTTATATAGTAGAATGGCTTGCAGGCTGTTATCCAGCTAGTCCAACAATGACTTTCTACCAACAGACATACATATATGTGTGTGTGTGTGTGTGTGTGTGTGTGTGTGTGTGTGTGTATATATATATATATATATATATATATATATATATATATATTCTATCAGCTCTGTTTCTCTATAGACCCTAAGTCAAATAACATACATCTTAATCATAGCAATCCTTAATGATATGGGAATATAGCAAATACCTAACATATGATTTTGTTTGCTACAGAAAGAATAAGGTGAAATCTCCATGTTCAGTGTTTGTGTTATTTCCCCACTAATCTTTCATTGTAAAAACCTCTTGGGTCCTATCAGTAGTTATTTGAATGCAGTATTACTTTTGCCAACCTTCTCTGGAGGCATAAATTTGTTAATATTTCTCCTAGTGTTGATGGTCTCATACCTGAATTCCATATGGTGAATATTTTGCCTCCTCCTCTAGGGATAAAACATTGCTTCTCTAGATACTATGCCAGGAAGATGAAATAAAAGAGAAGATAGAAAAGCATGAACCATTGTTACTTGGTCAGAGGAGGAACCTGGAATCCAGTGAGTCAAAGATTCTATGACAAATGTGATAATGCAGACAAGCTAAAAGCCTACTGAGATTATTACAGTTGTCATGGTCCATGGCATATTACAGTAGATGACAACTAATATTCATAAAGTCAATCCGCCAGATGAATAACTCTCTGATGAAAGAACCTCATTAGGCAAGGCACACAGGTCCCCTGGCTATGGGTGCTGTTCTGTTTCTGTCTGTATTTTTTCCTCATGTGCCACTACATTTCTTCCCTAAAAAACAGCTATGCATATTTCCTCCACTACCTGTGTGTTTATCTGATGTATATATTCCATCTACTGCACACACATATATCTGTGGATGGTCAGGAAGAAGATTTCTTCTCAAGCTTTATAATTTTGATAAATAGAAATAATACTAGGATATTTTTCATAGCTCAGGCTGACATAGGAAAATAACAGTATTCTCAGCTATGAAGACAGCTTTTTATACTTTTAGCTAATTTTAAACCTTAGAGCAAATTCAAAATAGACTAGTTGCCCCTGAAAATGAATCACAGAAGGACAGATTCCCAGGTGTCTGGTTGTTGAACCAAGGTCAGGCATAAGGCAACTGTAGTGCCAGTTCTTCACTTGTAAAAGTCTGGCGGATAACATTATAGACATAACTCCCTGGAAAATTTCTCTGAACAATTGACTCTCTGCATGAACTCCTAAACCTCAGCTTTATGATACAAGACTCAAGGTTCTGCCAACTAAGTGTTTATGTTTAGGTCCTGGGATACTTTTAAGGTCACTGTCCCTCAAAGTGTGGAGCACTCAAGTACTATGTGTCTCCTGCCTGCTCACCAGGGAGTTTGCTTCACAGCCAAGCCTTGCCATGGTTATAGTCAGTATAACATTCCAAGTCAGTGAGAAATCATAGGATTTCACATGTGTTATCAGAATGGCTCTTCTTCTTCTTTTTTTTTTTTTTTAACTCAAGAAATGCAATGTGACCCTTAATATGTAACTCGTATATTGTCTAGAGTTTTCTGTTGGAGAGAGATGTAGCTGTGTAATAACAGATACTTTCAAAGAGAGAGATTTTTCAAGATGAAGTAAAAAAAAAAAGTTACCATCAGGACATGTGTGTTTCTTTCCTAATACCCCTCAGATAGAAAAGTTTAGCTCTCACTCACATCATGGATTTTTTTTTTTTGCATACCCTGGGTGAAGTCTTAGAGTTAGATCGCTAAAGACTGCAATAAACGGTATAATTAGCATTATTATCTCAATCTGAAACATGCCCTACAGGCTCATGTTTTTAATGCTTGGTTCCTACTTGCTGGGACTAATTTGGGAGTTCAGGAGAATTAGGAAGTAGAGTCCTCTGGAGAGTCCATCCTTGGAAATATACTCAAAGTTACACCAAGGCCCTGGACTCTGCCTTTGTTTCTACTTCCCAGTACATAATGATGTGCAGGCTCCAGCACACCCCTCTGCCAGCATGAGCTAAGCTGCTCTGCCATTCCTTCTCTGTCATCATGGATTAAAAACTCCTGAAATTGTGAACCAAAATAAATATTCAATCTCTTAAATTGTTTCTGCAGAGTATTGTCATAAAGATGCAGAAGTAACACCTACATGCAACAGGCTACTTTCTGGCCTTTTGTGTGGTTGGAGAGTCTTGATATAGATTTAGTGGAAGTCAGCAGCCCCACTCAGGCTTTGAAGTTAAAGTCTAGCATTCAATTAAACTGCCTCTGCCTTGCAGTGGGAACTGAGAAGGGGGGTGTGACTAGCCTTAGACTAACTCTTCAAATACTAGAACTCTGAAATTTAATTACTACTTTCTCTTTGTGTATAGTTACCTCACCTAAAGGTAAGAACAAGGAGGAGCATTCGGTGTCAGTACCTGCCATTTTCAGGATATCATGCCAAACAGCAGTGGACCCTTTACTTCTAATGATATTCCTGGTGTAATGCTATTATGCATTTCTAAAATACATTTATAGTTTATAGTTGTACTGTGTGTTAATCATTGACCTACAAAAATGGCCAGATCTTCTTTTCATAACCTGTACATGTTACTTGATAAGCTAAAACTGACTATAAAGATGTGATTAATTAGAGAGAGGAATATTAGCCCGAATTATCCTTATTAGAGGGGGCTTGAACATAAGAACTAGAGAGAGAAGATGTAAAGATGGAAACAGATGATGAGAGAGGAAAAATGCTACAAGCTTGATACTGAAGATGGACAAAGGAGCCATAGCAAATAATATCAGTGTCCTCTGAGAACTTGGAGCATTGTGGTGATGGGATTTCTATAATCCTCAAAAGAAACTCAACTGACCAGTAACAATAGGAATTCATCTAGTACGGAATCAGTGCAATGTTATATCATTAAACATATGGCAATGTGATGCAGGATCAATTGGAAACTACAAAATCACTACATTTTTTCTAAGAGGACCCAAGCAGTATCTTCCTCACCTTTGCCATTTCTGTGAAGAAAGCATCAATGAAGTCTCTTGGCTCAACAGGATTCCAGTCTTTCCGGTGATTGTCCATCATGTGGGAAACAATCAATTTCAGTTTTTCCCAGTTTTTGAGAACTGTTTGATGTGATCCAGGAAGATATTTCATTATGGACGGAAACACACTGTAGAGCTTATAAAGAAAATTAAGAAAATCTTGGAGACACAATTTAGTAACATTTCTACATTTCTAAACAATCTTATCCTTCCCTCTGCTTCTCTTTGTGGAACTTTGAGGTTGTCTTAGTTTCTGATTTCCTTCTCATCACTGCAAATGCAGGTGTTTCAATTGTGCCATGCAAAATGTATGAAGCAACCGGCTGCTTATAACTAGCCCAGCTCCTTGCTCCCTGGTCTACATACACCATCATCTCTCCTATCTGAATGGTGGCATATTAGTCAACAATTATTTGATTCCATTGCTCATGCCTTCTCAGATCATTTTGCAAATGTTTTCAGGAGAGATTATTTGACAAAGTGATCACATGGCTCCACTCCTTGACTTACAATCCTCAAAAGCCATCCACTGCATTCTAAGTTGGACACACCGCTTTGAACCAGTAAGCGTTACAGAGCTGGAACCCTCCAAATCTTCATCACTATCCATGTTTCAACACTGTCCAGCCATGATCACTGCTATAATCACATCGAGGTCATTCTCTTTCAGGTCTATGCAGTTGGGATCGATTGTGACTAGACAATATTTCTGAATGATCCCTGCCCCTCACTTCATGAAAATAATGTTCAAAAGCCATGTCCTCGATCTTTGCTACTTGATTATAGTGCAAGGTATAGGCATCTTGTCACCTCTGTCTCATCCTTTGTCAGGATTTACTTTCTCTCAGAGAAATTACACTAATATATTGTGCAGGAGGCTGTGAATCCTGGTGTCCCCAACTTGAATTAATTTCCATATGGTAATATGGCAATTTTTACTGAAGTAGATTGGATGGTGAATAAAATTTCAATATATTGGGGTAAACAGTATAGCACAGTGTAAAATCAGTAATACTTAAAATAAGGCAGTTGTGTGGTTATAACTTCTGCTAGCTTCAGGTTTGATAACAATTATAACAATATTCATAAAATTAATATTATTTATATTAAATGAGGTCAACACTTATTATTATTATTAGTATTAATAACATTAAAGTTTGTCAATATTTAAAATCATTAGTAACATTAAAGTATATCAATATTTAGTATTACTAATAATATTAAGTAATGTTAATATTAGACTGTTTACTAGTGGAGTATCTGTCTGAACACTGAATGGTATGAAATGTAAAGCATTACACAGAGGTCTGGTGGATTACTGTCTATAGTTGCATGTGGATTTTTGTACCAGGTTTCAGACATCATGCTGCATCATTCTGCATGTAGAGGGACATTGTGAAAATTAATGAACATGTACTTTTGCAGTGTCTATCAAAGTGCCTAAAGTAATTGGCCAGGTTAATAATATTTTTATTATCACTCTTTGCCACCTCTTTGTTTCCCTTCTAAGATTTTCCCCTGATACATACACCTAGAAGTTAACTGGGCACTCACTTAACTCCACTTAGGCTCTGCTTACCAGAAGGAAAGCAATGGAACTGATGGGCTTGAAATTACCATGATGAAGAGTTAAAACAAGGAACATAAAATAGTGTAGACAATAAGTGCAACCGATCTCATTATTTATGCCCCTTTTCTTATCTAAGTCATGCTAATCAATTCATCAGGTTTAGTGAGGGCATTCCTGGACTTGAGGAGAAAGTGCTTGTGGGAATAAGGTAAGTGAGAGTAACTCCACTTTGGGGGGTATCATAGAGAGGTGGATGTATGGAAACAGAAGGTCGTAAAGAGAAAATGAACTTTAAGAGGACCACGAAGTGTACTTCAGATTCATTCTCTCTGGAGCCATTGTGTAGCCCCCTGTATGCTAAATCTAAAACATCCACAACTGTTACCTCTACACATTCCAAAAGAGATGTCCAAGTGAACATAACCCTTAGCACAGAAACACAATAAATATGAAAATACAAGCTGGGAGGATGCCACTAAAAATCATTACACCCTGAACAAATGAACTCAAAGGTTTAAAAAACAAGATACATGGAAGAGTTCAAAGATTTTCTTATAGAAATGATCAGTGGCCTAAAAGAGCATGCAAATAGGCAATTGAATTCTATACAGGACCTGGACAGGAAAGACAGGAAGGTATAGAAAAAAGACAACAGAAACAATGAGAAAATCAGTAACATAGTTGAAAAGATCAGTAACATGGAAGACACATGCATCAAAGAAACAAATTTTGAAGAAGAAAATGAAAATGTTAAGATATGAACAGTTTGAGGAGTCAAATAGAAAACACACAATGGAAAACATTACCAACAGACTAAATTAAACAGAAGACTATTGAGAATGGAGGACAATGTTGAGAAACATTGTGTTCAAATATCAATAAAGAAAAATAATCAAAAAAATAAAAAAAAATCAAAAAAGAAAAATTATCTAAGAATTCTGGGATACAATCAAGAAACTTATGCTATACACATAGTGTGCTATAGCCAGAAACACATATCATTTATCACTGATAATGAGGGGCTAAACAGAGGACTCAGCAATTAACAGCTCTTGCTACTGCTTCAAAGGACCTGGCTTTGATTCCCAGTACCAAAATTGTGGCTTACAGTCTGCTGTAACTCCAGTTTCAGGAGACCCAAGACCCTTTTCTGGCCTCCAAGGCACTGCATACATGGGGTACAAACATACACAAAGGCCAACCTCCCACATGCATAAAGTAAATGACTTCCCATACACATAAAATAAAAATAAATCTTAAAAATTTAAATGATATTGGCCTCAGGTACATACACACAGCCAATGCACTCCACTGGGGTCTTAAGCCCTCCAACCTGCTTGTCAACACCACCTGCGACCTTAAGATGTATGACTTTGGCCTAGCCCGTATTGCTGATCCTGAGCATGACCAGACTGGCTTTCTGACGGAGTATGTGGCCACAAGCTGGTACCGAGCCCCAGATATCATGCTTAACTCCAAGGGCTACACCAAATCCATCGACATCTGGTCTGTGGGCTGCATTCTGGCTGAGATGCTCTCCAACCGGCCCATCTTCCCAGGCAAGCACTACCTGGACCAGCTCAACCACATTCTAGGTATCTTGAGCTCTCCATCCCAGGAGGACCTTAATTGTATCATCAACATGAAGGCTCGGAACTACCTGTAGTCTCTGCCCTCTAAAACAAAGGTGGCATGGGCCAAGCTTTTCCCCAAATCTAACTCCAAAGCACTTGACCTGCTGGACTGGATGTTAACCTTCAAACCCAACAAGAACATCACAGTGGAGGAAGCACTGGGCTCACCTGTACCTGGCACAGTACTATGACCTGTCAGATGAGCCAGTGGCTGAGGAGCCCTTCACCTTTGACATGGAGCTGGATGATCTCTCTAAGGAGTGGCTGAAGGAACTGATCTTCCAAGAGATAGCCCGCTTCCAGCCAGGGGCACCAGAGGCCCGCCAACAAGAACAGGCATCCCTCTGCCCCGGGACCTGCTCCTGCTCCTACCTGCTCCTTCTCTGCAGATTGTTAGAAAATGAACTTTGCTCAACTTGGACCCCGGAAGCCCAGGCTTGACCAAGGGTGGACCCTGCCACTTTCTTTCACTTTGCTGGGGTCTTCTGCTTCAGGCAGGCTCCTCTCACCCAAATCCCCTGCCCCATCTCCCCGAGGCCTGAGTGGTGAGGTGGTTCCAGAGCTGATCTCTGCTGTTCTGCCTTTATCTACTGCTGCTAGCCCTGGCTCTGGCAGACCATTCTAGAATGGAAGGGCTATGACTGCACTAGGACCTATGCTACAGAGAGGTGGAGGACACTGAGTAGGGACTCAGGCTAAGGTCTGCCTACTAATCTTGTTGGAACCCCACCCTATTTTCCCCAAAGGAACATTCCTAAGTCTCAAGGGCTAGTTTCCACGAGAAACCAGGCCAGGCCAATCCCTCTCCCTCTCAAAGCTGCCACATGTAACTGTGTGTGTGGGTTATTGGAAGTGGAGGTGGGGCCCATGGACAGCTGGTAGCCCTCCCCATCTCCCTGTGTCTATATCTAATATATAAATACAGAGATGTGTATGCAGATAAAAAATTAAATGAGGGAAAAATAAGTATATTTCAAGGAAAGTAAAAACTAAGGCAATTTAGCTCTACTAAGCCAGCAATGGAAAAGGTGATTAAAGAAGCATTACACACAGAAGAGGAACATAAGTAATGTCAGTCATGAGGACACAGGAAAGACTAAAAATGGCTGAACTATGAAGGAAATTATTTTAATTAACATAATTAACAAGCCAACATGCAACAGTGATAGAAAAGAAAACAAAAAATAAACACTAATTCAACCAACCAGAGAAATAACTGTCAAAATTATAGGAATTATTTTAGGCAGTGGGGATTATTCAACAATAATCTGAAATGTCAATGCCTCCAACACAGCAAAAAAAAAAAATAGACTGCATGAAAAAAACCTAGACTAACATTGTACTGTTTCTAAGATATAGAACTTATTGGTAAGGGCACCCATAGACTGAGAGTTACAAGAGAAAATAAACAACCACTGAGCAAAAGAAAATTAAAAACATAGAGTTTTAACTATTCTGGTATCTGTGAAAGTAGATTTCAAACTGCAACTAGTTGAATATGACTTTTAAAAAGGCAGTATAAATTAATAAAGAACAGTTCACCAGTCAGAATAATTGTAACTAAATATTACTCAAATCAAATTCAGGGCTGCAAAATTCACAAAGTCAAACATAATTAAGATAAACTACTAGAGGAGTCCTGAAGTGATAATAATAAAGGATGATTTGGGTAAGTTGCTCAATCATAGTGCATAACATTACTATTTGTTTTTAAAAAAGGGAAATTCATACATAGATGTATATGTATCAATGTCAATAATAAAATAGTTCATAGAAGTGTTAGAAATGTTTTATATATGCTAAGTTCTTATATTATAAATTGGTTTATATCGAATTTAACTGTTAAGACATTATGTAACAATTCAAAAAGTCCCCCAAATAAAAAGAAAAGTCTATCTGTTTTTGAATCAGTCTAAATCCAATATTCTTTCCAAATATGCAAAGGTAGAGACCTTACCACACACATCATTGATGCTTCCAAACATATGACCTCATTTAATAATCTCAGCAGCTCCTGAAACTGACAATCATCATACTCAAAGCGCTTCCCAAAGGTGATGGAGCAAATGATATTGGAAACTCCATTGGTGATCTTGAAGTGAGGGTCAAAAGGCTGTCCTGGAGGTATGGAGAGGTCATGTGTCTTTCAAGATACTGGTTTGTTTCCTTTTTCTTCCTTCCTTCCTTTCTTTCTT
>CABHPP010105356.1:0-54502 GCA_902168425.1 Peromyscus attwateri
GGGGGGGGTGTTCCCTCCTAAGTTAAACCTTTCCAAATATAACCAGATGTATATTTCTGTGGTGGTTCTAAATCCAGTCAAGTTGACAATTGTGGGTTCCCAAGCCAGATGAGGGATAGTAGAGAGTTGCCCATATCCTGGATGGCTCTCAGAGAGCACAGCAGGAGTGAGACTACTCCCTACCCAAATCAGGCCTGGGCTCATTCAACTCCATAGACAAAGGCCATGTCATGTTAGAGTCAGTTAAGCTTCTGTTTCCCCACCAGAGAACTGGCTTCTCGGAAATCATGTGACCAGCAACCTGTTAACCTAACTGATAGGCTTGGAAAGTCCCTACCTCTGCTGTAGCACTTCCTCCCAAGTGCTTTGGTATTTGAATTGCTTCATCATTAACATTTGCCTGTCTTCAATCAGGTCTACTTATGCTAATTAGGTGCATTTCCTCCCTTGTTTGTTTGTCCTCTACTCCCCCAAGACTTCAGTTATATAAGTGAGCCCCATTACTTAAGGAGCTGTCCTCTAAAACAGTTGGGGGGGCGTGGAGGGGAGGTTTCTGCCCAAGATCCTTCTTCTCAGCTCCTTCACATCCTGAGACCACCAAGGGTGCACAGTGGCTGATAGGGGACTGGGAACTCATAGTCAATGAAGATCAACTATTCCAACTTCATTCTTTGTCACGTAAACGTGTTACTTTAAATCATAACATTCTCCCTATGTCCTGAAGGTCTCATTTTCATCTCATAATGCAAAATGCATTTACTTCACCTCAGACAGTCCCTGTAGTCTTAATCCTACACTGTTCAAAAGTTCAAAGTCTCCTTTGAGATTCATGATGAATAGAATGACCATAAGCTCATTAAAACCAAACCAAACCAAACCAAAAACAAGTTACATACTTCTAATACACAATGACACAGTGTAAACACTCCCTTCTTAAAATGGAGGACTAGGAGATAGTCAGGAAAGACAGTACCAAAGCAAGACCCAGCAAACAAAAACACAAAACCATGCAGTTCTGTATTTGGAATCTGAAGTTTGTGATAGAATAATCTGGAATCCAGCATCCTTGAGTAATTTCATTTTTACAGTGCTATCTCCGGTATCATACTATCCACTCTGCCAGGCCAGCACTGCTCCAGGAAGGCAGCCTCTTTCAATAGATGCCCCATAGTGCAAGCATTACTAGTACCCTGGTGTTTCCAGTTAAGCTTAGGTTTCACCTTTCCAGTTTCATGCTGTGGCCTTCCAAGACCTGTTTGCAAGGAACCTGAGGTTGCCATACATTGCTTAGCCTCAGCAGCTTTCTGGTATCTTGGTGTAGGCATCTATGACCTCTCTCACCCTTTTATCTTTTATGCCTGTAAATTAGCATCACATGGACAATGTTATCAACTCCTGCTCCCAACTAGAGATGTTGCATTACCCCTCTGGATCACAGTTGCAGCACAGGTATATGCCTTGAAGGCTAATTTTGAGAGAACTTTCCTTAGCAGTATTTTTAGCAGCGGCATTCTCAGTTCAAGCCCTGTCCTTTCAAACTGCCAGGAATAGCCACACATGCCTGTAATCCCAGCATTTAAGAGTTCGAGCTGCATGCAGGAGAATCAGGATTTCAAAGACATCCTTAGCTACATAATACAATCAAAAACAGCATTAGCTCAATGAGAAACTGTTTCAAAATGACAATAAGAAAATCCAATTAATTTATATTTCCACAAGCTGGAGCCTCTGATATGTGGAGTCTTGCCTTAAGACTCCTATTGCTGAACAGGAGATTTCTCTTTAATGATGCCAATGTCTTTAATAATTACAAACTCTTTCCTGTTCTTCCAGTCTGTAACTTTGAAATCATGTTCCTTTCCACACCAAACTGCATATTTTTCATACTTTTTGCCTTATCTGTTATTCTACAAATTGCAAACCTGGATGTGAGCACTGAACAGTAACCACAACACAGCTGGAGGCTACCATGTCCTGAAATTTCTTCCACTAAACAAATCAGTCAATTACTTTTTAATTTGCCTTCACCCCTGCTCTCGGGTCATGGGAAGAATGAAGCCAGATTCCTTGATAAAATACCATGAATGACTTCTATTTTAGTTCCTGATAGAGTCATTATTCACCTCTGAAATTTCATGAGCTAGGCCTTTGGTTGTCCACAGTTCTCTCAGCTTTCTGGTGTACCATTCACTTCAGAATGGTCCACTAAACTCTTTATGTTGTCTTAGGGCCTTTCTAACCTACAGTTCCAAATTCTTCCTCATTTTTCCTGAAAACCACTTCCAACAGCCTATGAACTACCTGGTCAGATTATAGCCATATCCCCTATGCCTCAATATCAGTTTCTGCCTTAGTTATTGTTGGAAAAAAAAAAAAGAACAGTCAAATGCAACATAAGAAAGGAAGGGTTTATTTTTGCTTACCGTTTAGAGGTACAATGTGTTAGGATAGAGAAGCCTTGATGGCAGGAGTGGGAGGCAGCTGGTCACATTGTGTACACAGTCAGGAAGCTGGGAGACTTGAATGTTGGTGCTCAGCTCGATCTCCCTTTATTCAGTCAAGGAGTCCCAACTATTGGGTGGTGCTAATTCAGGATGAGAATTCCAGAAATATTCTCATAGACATACCTGGAGGTGTGTTTCAGTGGTGACTCTAAATCCAGTAAAGTTGGCAACACACCACAGTCATGGGTTTCTATAAGTTGAGGTAGGATGATACACCGGGAATGTACTTAGTGATAGGATAGAGTGAGCAAGCAGGGCTCTGGGTAGGAGACATTCCAGTAGTGAGAAGATAAAATGACCTTGATTTTCATAAGAGGGTATGATTGACTGGTTTAAGTAATTCCACAGACTGTTAAGGAATTAGAACTTTTTATTCTGGGATAAGGCAGACTATTGTTGGTCTCTCAGATAAGGAAGATGGTTCAGCCTTCAGGGATCTGATTTGTGAAGTAGAGTAGGGATAAGAGCTGGAGATTGAGCTTGTCGAAGCACTGTTGACTTTATCAGGAATCAAGACCGTACATAATACTGAAGTTAGTTTTTGGGACTTAAACCACAGTTACCTCCGACTGCATTTCGACAGCCCAAATACTTCACAGTTAGAAAGTCACCAAAAGGTGATTCTAAGGCACTTCCATGTTTACACATAGACACTTGCTTAATGGCAACCTATCTAAACATGATCATTTACAATAACAGTGGTGCTATCAACACAATCAGATCTGATGGCTTGAAGCAGAATAAGCATCCAGGGATCCCTGTGTCTTACCATCCACTGAAGTAAACTGACTTCTTGCTGTACAAATGAGAAAACTGAAGTCCAGAGAGCAAGGAGTAAGTTAAAGAATTATACACAGAGTCTATAGTTCCTGGTGTAAATGTGGATTTCTAAGTAAGAAACAGCAAATCATTTGGTGAAAAGCCGTAGTAAAAAAAATAAGCAGTCAGTAGGCTCTGAAAGTACGACAAAAGAGCATGCAGAAGAGGATAGAGAAAGTCAGAAGAGGGAAGGTGAGATTGATTTAGAAGCTGCAAAGAATGGCAACAGATAAAGCAAGAGACCTGGGGTGTATCTTGTGATGGCTAACATTATGTATTAAATTACTATACTTAAGAGCCCTACGAAACAAAATTGCCTCTAACTTGTAAGCCCCACTTGCCAAGGACAGAACAGCCTGGAATGCTGGGGGCTATTCTTGTAATTTCCTGGTCTTCTACAGTTTTTGTTTATGTAAGTTAATGGTCACAATGCCTCTATAAACAAAGCTTGCTTGCCTGAGATAACTGAGACATTTGCTTGCTAAACAGAATGTTACCTTCAGTTTGCATGTAAACAGAATGTGTTTGGATGCACATAAGCAGGATGTGTGCTTGATTACAGGTAAACAGGAAGTATGTCAGGATGTGTGCTTGTCTCTGATTGCACAAAGGCAGGAAATGCATAGCCTTGTGAGTTTTTCCTTTATAAGTCCCTGAGTAATGTGATTTGGTGCTACATTTGGGAATCCTGGGACCTGAGTGTAGTCCTGGCCCCAGAATCTGAGTAAAAGCCCCTTTTTTTTTGTTAAAATATATTCATGATCAGACTGGTGAACCTCTGAACGACTTCAAACCCATAACAATCTCAATGGTAGATCATTTGCCTAGCATGAGAAAAGTCCTGAGTTAGACCTCCAGAATGGCCAGAGATGAAGAAAAAATGCATCACACTGGTGACTTCCACATTGCTCTGTATCTATCCAGAACCTCAATCTTCAAATGTCAATCCCACTGCCAACTTAACATCTTTGCTGGAAGTTTCACATGCATCTTAATCTTTTACGTCTGGAGTTTAGCTATCGATTCCCAACTCTACCTACTGATAATGGTAGTGGCTATACCAACTACATTCTGTTCTCACATCAAATATGTAGGCACCAACCATTGACTCTTCCTGTTCCTTTAGATTCCATAGCTAATCCCTAGTAAAGTCTACCATCAAAACATATCTATGGGGGCTTGGGGGTAAAAAACAAAAACAAAAGGAAAACAAAATACCCATATCTATGGTCCAAGCCGTTCTTAGAAGCTCTGCACCCTCCACCCTCTTTAAAAACTCTGAAATAACCTCTTATTAACATCTCTCATTTCTTCTTCTATCTTTGAATCCCATGATGCCTTTTCCTCACAGAATCCTTAGTGATCTTTAGAATGCATGAGCTAAACCATGTCACCTCTCTGAATGAAACTCTAGTAGCTTTCCCTTAGCACATGTAATAAAGTTCAAATGTATTTATTCATTTACTTGTTTATTTGTGTGTATGTATGTGTGGGTTCATGTGTGCATATGTGTGTGTGTGTGTGTGTGTGTGTGTGTGGCTACACATGACTGTGTGCACATGTGGAGGCCCGAGAAGGAAATTGGGTGTCCTACTCTACCACTTACTGCCTCATTCCTTTACGACAGTCTCTCCCTGAGCCTGGAGTTATGTTGCTAGTGGACAGCAAGACCTAGTGATTCTTTTGTCTCCACCCAAAACAGTGAAGGGGTTATATAGTCATGAACACAGCCACTCCCTGAATTTTACAGGAGTCCTTGGATATAAACTCAGGTCCTTTTACACAGTGAGCCTGTTAGGATTCCAGCCACTCCTCTACCTATATGACCTCACATGTACAGTTCAGTAGCCAAGTAAGAGGTCTTACATCCTACATAATCTGTGAGCTATGTGATTGCATAATGCTCACAGTGTGGTCATGCAAATCTTCGCATGCATGATGTAGCTAAGTAAGCCCACATGCACATGTGCAGGGGAATCCTTAAAAAGCTGGTCACAGACTCCTTCCCTCTCTTCTGCTCTCTCCTCCTCCCCATCTCTTCTTCCTCCTCATGTGTCTTTCCAACAGGCCTGGCCATGCTCTCTTCTGTCCCTTCCCTCTCCCTTCTAATAAAACTTTGCTCTGATAAAGGGTTTTGTTGTGCTTCATGACTTTTCCACAAAAATTAAAAACACCACATTTAAAATCAACAGAGCCCATCTCTGAAGAACAGAATCCAAATTCTTTATCAGTGGGTACCAGGTCAGCCCTCCAGGAAGTTCTACCTCTGGCTTCCTATCACTCTGTGCATCTGCAGGCACATTGACTCCCTTGCTGATAGTAGAGCTCTCTGAGATTATACTGCTGTCATTGCTTAAGTAATATTGTAAATATACAAATGTACATTAATGTTCTAAAAGTTACCGGTGAAACTGGGTGTGGTGATGCATAACTTTAATCCCAGAGACATGAAGATCTCTGAGTATAAGGCCACCCTGTTCTACAAAGCAAGTTCTAGGATATCCAGGGCTATATAGAGAAACCCTGTCTTTAAAAAAAAATGAAAAAGCACCAGTGAATGTCTCAATTATTATAATTCTTATTAGAAAGGACTCCTCAAAAAATGTTGAAGCTTGCCATCACCTTTTATTCCTTGCTTTACATATTATAATTCTTGTTACATTATACTACATAAATTAAACCATATTTTAAAAATGTATTCTCTCTCACTAGAATATTTTGATTAACTGTAAAATATGCTATTTAAAGCATGTATAATCCTATCTTGACTAACAGCATTGAGGAAAAGAAGATTTACAGTGACTTAATTATGTTCAAATAAACCAGTATAACTAGCTAAAACAAGATGGAAGGCATATGTTAGATGTCAGACTGTCATATTAATTCTGAGGTTGGGACATTAGTAGGTAGAGTTTATCTATTGAGGTAGGTGATTTATGACTTACCACATAAGAATAAACTAATCAAAGTTAAAGAATAAATAAAATTAGTAAACCTTTAATATCCTTGGACCCATAGAAAGTATGCTTTATGCCGGATGGTGGTGGCTCACACCTTTAATCCCAGCACTCGGGAGGCAGAGGCAGGCAGATCTCTGTGAGTTTGAGGCCAGCCTGGGCTACAGAGCAAGTTCCAGGACAGGCTCCAAAGCTACACAGAGAAACCCTGTCTCGAAAAAACAAACAAACAAAAAAGAAAGTATGCTTTATTTTAAGGATCTTCAAATATAGTTGCAAAGTGGGAGGTGCTTTTTACATATTCCCTGGTGTTCTGCTTCTTTAAGGGGCTGTGAATTGTTAAAAACACTAAACTCCCAAAACTTCCCCACAGCATTCTGATGGGCAGCCTCCCTTGGAGCCATGAAGTAGGTAGCATTCCTATCCTGTGTGTTTACCATGCAAGAAGAGATTGGAATAAGTGGGTTACTGTTGTGGGACCTTGCACATTGGCTTATTGAAAACTTGAATGTTCCCCAATAGTCACATACTGAACCTTGAGCTGGGTGCTGCAAAGGAAACTTGGATGATACTAGAACCAGTATCAGAGATAAAGTAAAATGCTAGTTATATCTTTTGAGTGCCTTTCTTTTGTAAACAGTAGCCGCTCATGGTTGAGCCTATTTCCTAATTTACACAGTAATATGTAGAAAAGATATTGCTACGAGAGATAATTGACCCCTTAGGTCCAGTGAGTCCTTAACCAGAGCACATCCCCATTGTCTCTGAAGCACTTTCCTTTACTGTAAATGCTCTGCCATCAATAATTCAATGCATCTGTGGACTGAAGCATTTCACAAAGAAAAGAAAGGGAGGCAAATTTCACCCCACTCTTCCTTTTCTACTGTGGAGTTTATTCTGAAGGAAGACAAATAAATACAAAATAAAATTCTCTAGCCTCCATTGTGCTAGCTTTTGTTGTCCTGCTTGTACTCATGTCCCAGTGGCACTTGCTGATTTTATTTATAGGACAGGAATGATTTTGAACTCACGGTACAGTGGGGAAGCAAACCTAATGTGAACACAAACAGCCAATGGCAATATCAGGGAAACTTACTCTATGCGTCTTCAATCCCTAAATTTCTAGTATTCTAAAATAACTGAGTTTTATGGGGCTATTTAAAATCTGTATTACTGTAAATGGGAAAGTAATAAGGATTTTTTTTTGAAGTTATATATACATTTTATCTGAAGCCAGATTGTTTTCAGTTCTGAAGCAGCAGCTATAAATCCAGAACAAGACCACAAATGTAGGTGCAACAGGGTGGGAGTTTAATCACAGTAAGTCCTCTGACAATGTAATGAAGTCCTCAGCCATCAGTTGGCCAGTTCAAGTAAGCTTTATTGCTTTGCTAATTAATAAGAAATGTGATTGGCATGAATAGACAGCCTTCTCTGTGAAATCATTATCTTTGGGGGTAAGCAATTCTGGAAGCAGAACTATTTTGCTTCTGTCTAATGTATGCATAGGACAAGGGGGACAACTTAACCCCGAAGACTTTCATCACTCTTCTCATGGAAACCTCCGCAGTGTGCATTGAGACAAAAATAACAGCTTCCTCAAGTAGGTCTATACCACTCCCTTTATGACAGGTTAAAACATTATATCTATTACATACTACTGCATGGTTAATAAAAGGTGAAGTTGAACAATTGACAGAAAGAGTAAGTACATGACATGACACAGGATATCTTTCACAGAATAAATATAAATAAGCTGTCAAGAAGAAAGCATAAGAAAGTTGTAGCTGGAACTTTTCCTGCATCCTGCCCAGTCCTGCAGCCACTTAGTCCCAAGTAAACACACAGATGCTTATATTAGTTACAAACTGTATGGCCTATGGCTCAGGCTTCTTGCTAGCTAGCTCTTTCATCTTAAATTAACCCATTTCTATTAATCTATGTATTGCCATGTGGCTCTGGCATTACCAGTCTGCAGGCATGTTGCTCCTTGGGTGGAAGGCTGACATCTCTCCTGATTCCACCCTTCTTTGGCTCTGTCTTCAATTTGAATATACCGCCTAACTGTATTCTGCTTCACCATTGGCCAAACAGCTTTATTTATCAACCAATGAGAGCAACACATATTCACCATGGACAGAAAGACATCCCACAGCAAGAAGGGTCAGCTAATGTTGGCCAAAATAGAACCTCTTAGGTACTACATCAAATTTGGGGAACTGTTGAAAGAAACAGGACACAACAACCTAGGGCTAACTGCATAATTTAAGCTATTGAAACAATGGTTCCTCAAGGAATGAGAATTTTTCCCAGAATCTCGTGCTGAGAGAAGAAAAGACTGAAGGCTGGTTCCAGCCAGAGGAGTTTGTTTCCCAAGAAAAGATTTCACATGGTTTTGACAACTTGTCAGACTACCTTCCAGGAGAGAGTGAAGCCAGACAAGAACTAGTCACTGAGTGGGGTGCGGGGACACGACACACCCACACATGATCACATGATCAGGACTGCTTATTTGTGTTCTTCTTGCCATCAATTTAAACATTAACCTCAGATTAGGACCTTAAATATGGACTTGGGCATCACTGGGTCCCTTCATTGTGGTCACCCTGAATAAAAACCCCCTGCCTCTGTTTTTCATAGTTACTTGTCTCTTTAGTTGGTCTACTGCAGACAGGTGGCTTAGCTGATACAAGAGCTCAGACTTTGATCTTCACAATGCTGATAACAACTTTGGCATGCTATAACTGGGAAAAAAGACACATTTGGGGTGTCAGCCATTCTTAGTAAGCTGTCCCTGGAAGGAGAGGAAGATTGAATGTCCCATGCAGCTGCTGCAATCTCTTTATTGCAGGGACTTTTCTTATCTTTCTACTTCAGCTGGCAGCAGCTGGTCTCCACATTTATTTGGTGAAGCAGAGAGATGAATACTTGGTCTGACCCTTGGTAAGTTTCTACCTAATCTGTACACTTTGGCTGTTGCTTCCTTTTAGTTTGGGGATCCCTTTGAGCTGTTTTGGTTCCTTTAAAATCACTTTTTTTAAATGGCTGCTGTTTGGTGCCCAGCTTTATCTTTCAGTTCTGAGATGTTGTATGACAGGCCTTATCAATCTGGAAGTTATTTTTGAGTATATTTGGAGTTGTATTGAACTATTTCGGTATCTTTCATGTGACAGGGAAAAGTGGAAATGCGTTTGTCTTTCTGGGCTCTGCTGAGCCATTGGTATCCTGTTGAACTATGTGAGACACAGAACAGCAGGACTGTTGAGGAGATGATATGGTCTGTATGTGAGACACAGAACAACAGGACTGTTGAGATGACACGGCCTGTACAGCCAAGAAAATAGAGTTCGTTGGTGGTGACCAGTCGAGAGTCGTCTTTTATAAATTTGTGAAAGCAGGGGGTAAAAATTGAATCTGCCCCTAGACTTCCTGAAATCAGAGTGGCAAACCTCTGACCACTTCATTTTGAAATTAAAACAAATAAACAAACAAAACATATTGCATACTAAAATTACTGTCCTTGGCCTGCTTAATTATAAATGAGAAAGAGAGAGACTGAGACAGATAAACTGAGAGAGACAGAGAAAGAGAGACAGAGACAGGGATAAAGAGAGAGAGAGAGAGAGAATATCTTAGGAAGCATTTTTATTTTTTTTTTAGGAAGTACTGTAGCTCTACATTTCCATATGGCATTTTCTGAGGTCACCAGTTCTCCTTCCCTACACTCTCCCTCTAGGCTGTCCTTCAACTCCTCCCTTCATTTGGCCCTTCCTGGTCTGTTAGTCCCCTTTCCCCTTTTACTAACTGTTTTTATCCCCTTCCTTAAATCCCACCCATAGCCCCTTATTAGTTTCCTGGCCTGCATTGGTATTCCAAATGAAACCTATGGATCTAAAGATTTGAAGCCAACATTCACATCTCAGAAAGAAGAGAATACATTTGTCTTTCTGGGTCTGTGTTACCTCACCCAGGGTGATCATCTCCAGCCCCCATCTATTTACCTGTGAATTTCATTTTTCTTTACAGCTGAGTAAATACCCAATATTCTATTAGGTATATGAACCACATTTCATTATCCATTTATCAGGTTATGGATGTCTAGGCTGTTTCTGTTTCCTGGCTCTTGTGAATCGAGCAGTAATGATCATGGAGAAGCAAGTGTGTTTGTGGGAGGGCATAGAGACAGTTCTTGAAATAGGTCCAGGAATGGAATAGCTATAAAGCATGGTAGATCTGTTTCTAATATTTTGTGGAAACGTAACACTAATTTGCATAGGGGCACTCCTACTAATAATGAATGTGTGTTCCCCTTTCCCCATATCCATGACAGCATTTGTTGTCGTTTGTTTTATTATTCTTAGCCATTCTGCCCAGGATAACATGAAATCTCAATGTAGTTTTAATTTGAATTTCCCCGATGGCTGAAGATGTTGAGGATTTTAAAAAATATTTATTTTCTTTTTTTGAGAATTTTGTTTCCTTTTCTTCTAGTTTACATTCTATTTCTATGATAGACTATTTATCCAAACCAACATGGGGAAGAAGGGATTCATATCATCTTACACTTCTACATCATTACTGAGGGAAATGAGGTTAGGAACCTATAGGCTGGAACTGAAGCAGAGACTGTACAGGAATGCTGATGATTGACGTGTTCTCCTACTTCTGCTTAGCTACCTTTTTCTTACAGATCAGGCCTATCTACCCAGGATGATACTGCCTACTTGGACTTGGACATCCTTTATCAGCTAGCTGTCAAAACACTGTCCCACATATGTGCTTGTGGGCCAATCTGATTGAGGCAATTCCTCAGGTGAGGTTCCCTCTTCCTGGGTTTGTCAAATTCACAACCAACTCACAACCATCACCAGTCTATGCTTTATCAACTTATCAAACCAACATGTGACTTTAAGCCATACCCTTTCCTTTATTGTTTGTTCCCAAGACCTCATGTTAATATTATAATAGAAAATACAGTACAACTTTCAATACCTCCCTCAGGCTTCATCAGAGAAGGTTTTTCTTGCAGTTGCTGAGAATTAACACAGAGGCCCACAACAACTGGACAATGTGCAGAGAGTAAGGGATTTTTGGATCAGTCAATTCTAAATGAGGTATCTTCATCAAAACCCTCCCCTCAAGGCTCTAAGACCTAAGTGGAAGAGTAAATGGCAATTGCCAGAGGTGATGGATGATTCCAAGAAAGCAGTGTCTTTCAAGCATAGCAGGACTGATGGACATATAAATCAGTGTTTCACATTATGATATTAACATTAGTTCTTGGGAACAAAGAAGAAAGGAAAGAGTGTGACTCAAAGTGATATGTTTGTGTGCCTCAGAGACTGTGGTAGTAGGTTCAAGATGTGCACAGATTCAAGACAGAGGGGGTCCAGCACTGAGAGGGGGAAGTTGACACAACTTCTCACCACTAACCAAGAAGTTATCTGCAACTGATACTTCCTGGCAAAGGAAAAATCATTTTCCTATCATAGTGTCTCACTGAATGTATCAACTATGGCCTGAGGCAGGCCCCATGCCCAGGAAAAACTGGCTAACACAAATGAAATCAATAGATTTTATAGAAATTTTGTCTCATTTTGCTTTGTTTGAGCATTTTTTTGTATTATTGACCTTATCAATAAAAATTGACTATTTATTTTCCATTTTGTGGGGATATTTTGTATGTATTTCTTGTTTTGCTTGTTTTAGAGAGGAAAAAAAAAGTTGGGTGGGTTGTGAGATAGAGCTGATCTGGTAGGAACTGAGGGAAGGATATACATGATCAAAATATACTGGATGAAAAGAAATGTTTTTCCAACTTAGAAATGTTTTTAAAAAGTTCTGAAAGTCTAGAAAATTTCAGTGCTTTAAAGGTTTAATGATTCTTTAAAAGTCCAAAGTCTCTCAATTGCAGGCTCCTATAAAATCAAAGATAAGTTACATATTTCCTTATATTTAAAGGAAGAATCAGGACACAATTACAGAACTAAACTCAAACCATGTAAATCCTAGTCAATATCTAGCATCTGGGACTCGCTCATGATCTTATGGGATCCATAGTCTTGGGCAGTCACACTTCTCCAGCTCGGCCATCCACATCACATAGATTGTCTGGTAGGCTCTACTGAGCTCCATAACAGGACTGTCACTGCCCTTGGTGGTCATCCAATAGTCCTATAATATTCAATATGATGGGGTCTCCACTTCAGCTGTGGCCTTTACAATGGCCTCTCCCTTCCTTTCACAGCACCAGGCTTCAGCTTCTTTTCATGATCCCTTTAGTTCTGGGACCTCCACAGCAACCTAGGTTGCATCTTCACTTATGGCCTCCTGGGGGGGCTTCAACCCTGCCACATTAAGGATAACCTTTAACTTCTGGCCTTGAGCTTTTTCTTCCTTCAAAAATCAGTACCACGTGGGAGATCTTTACACATTACTGAGTTCAGCTACTAGCTTGATATACAGATTTTGCCCTATCTGGATCATAGCGTCTGTATTCAGACCTAGTGGAAATACCTCCAAGAAGATTTCACCTCAATGATGCTGGTCTCTTATCAACCACAGCTCATTTTTGAGGCTCAGTTAACCAGCACTCATTGTCCTAGTAAAACAAAGATTTCATTAAGTGGTATCATTCTCTTGTTTATCACAGTTGATTCTTCAACCCTAACTGACCAGGAAACACAGATTCTAAAAATATTACATGAAAATCCAAGAGAACTTTCGAGGGATTCACAGACTTCTTTCTGAAACTTCACAAGCCAGGCCTCCACCATCTACACTTGTCACAGCATTATCTTCCCAACTCCCATAACAGCTCATTAATCTGAGCACCCAATGGTCTTTTTCTGGCTCAAAGCTCCAAAGTCTCTCCACAATCCTTCCTGCTCAAAACATACATGATCAAGTTAATCACAGCAACATTCCAAGCTCCTGCTATCTAGTTCTGTCCTCCTAGTTTGATTTCCATTGCTGTAATAAAACACTGAACAAAAGCAGCATAGGCAAGGAAGGGGTTTACTTGGCTCGTAGGTCATAGCCCATCATTGAGGGAAATCAAGCAGAAACTCAAGGTATGAACTGAGCAGAGACTAGGGAGGACCACTCTTACTGACTTGCAGTCCTGTTTTTGCTAAGCTACTTTCCTTATAAAGATCAGGCCCATCTGCTCAGAGATGGCACTGCCCACATAGGCTTGACTCTCAAGAAAATGCCAGTTAGCTGTGCTGATTGGCCAATATGGAGGAAGTTCCCCAAGTGGGATTTATGTTTCTAGGTGTGTTAAGTGGATAATCAGGAATAGCCATCACAGGTTTTATGCTTCAATTTTAACTAACTTTTTTTCTTGGTATTAATTTTTTGAGTTCTTTGTGTATTCTTGACACCAACTCTCTGTCAGATGTATAAGTGATAAAGTTTTTTTTTTCCATTTTGTAGGCTGCCTCTTCATTGGGATGATAGTATAACTGGCAGTTTTCCTGAGTATTCCTTATTAGGCTAAGAAAAATACAGTGCACATAATTTTAATAGAAAAATATTTTAAAAATCATTATGGAACTAAACAGATATTGACACACTTTATCGTACTATCTGGTTTAGCTTTTAGAGCAGATATGCTCCTACCCTTAATATAAAAGTTAAATTAACTGAACCTACACTCTTTTTCAAAAGTAAGCTGAAAAGTTGAATGCAACTATCTTAACCAATCTTTTATGATTTCCCCCAAACAACAGTTTTCTCTTTTACTCATCTGTTGCCCTGATCTTCCTTTTTGCTATAGTAATTTCTGATGATACAGTTCCTGTCTCTAATGATAGCCTTAATGCTAATGCCTAGAAGATACTTTCACATGTTCATTATCGCAGATTGATAAGTTCTAGGTGAAAATTCAGGTCAGTTTCTTTAGAAACTGAGAGTAGCAACCATTAATGAGGCTCAGCCATTGCAGGAAATGATGAAAACTTGGTCAAATGAACCTCCAAGGGGACTCTAACAGTTTCACACAGCCTCAACTAACAATGTGAATTCAATTAGTAGAAAAGCTATGCTTAAGAAAACAGTGAAAGATGCCTGAGCAAATTTTAAATGAACTATGCTGTGAATATGCATTCACTTTTATAAATAATTAGATCTTGGAGAACTTTTGCATCAATAGTATCCAAGGTCAAATAACTCTCTCCCCCCCCCCCCCACACACTCTTTCTTTCTCTGTATATTCCTGTGGTTAATAATCCCTTCCATATTTCTCTTTGCTTAACTGGCCTAATTTTAAACAACTACCAGACTATCATTTTTTTTGTACATCAAGTCTTAGTATAAGAATTTATGAATATTTTTTAAGTTGGTGATGGAAAATCACTAGAATGGCCCTAAACAGTGCAGACTGGCAAGTGGGGTTTGAGAAGCAGGCAGAGGGTAACTATGACTTTAACATACACCATTTTTCTTCTAAACACAGAGGTTTTATAGAGGACTCTGCTAAATCATAAAACAATGTGCTCTATTGTTCCCGGAGTTGATAATTAAGTGTGAATGAAGTCTTCAGTAATTTTTAGAGAATCCAAGTTGAGGTTTGGACTAACAAATAAAAATTAGGATGCTTACACTGGATATTTTAAGCGATAACAAATTTTACCTAAATTTTGCTCTAGCCAAGATTGGTAATACCAGCTAGTAAGCAAGAGTTATGACACCTTCAAATTATTATTATGTGTGACAGAAAAAGTGGTTTTGTAAAGTTGGAATTACCTTCTCTGAATTATAAGAAGCTTTTTTTTTTGAAAGATGGTTTCTAGAAAGTCCCCAGCCAATATAATAATTAGTAAGGAAAAGATAACTAAAGGAATTTTGAATATAACTGTAAATTTTGAGAATGATTTTAATTTACATGTGTTGAAACTAACTCAGTGGGGCATTAATATTGTAAATACAGATTTCATCAATGAAGTGCTAAGATTGCCTTTCATGTGGATCAGGGTATTTCTTTTCTAAAGGTTAGGAACAGCAGCACCTAAATGAAACTTGGATAGAATTCAGGGGACCTATGAAATTTGACAGTACAAGCATTATATTAACTTAGCACTTACTAGCACTAAAATTAAATATTTTTAAAATTATGAATTAAAGACAGTAATCCATAGAAATATTGAAAAAACTGTGACTATGATCTTTTATGTTAAATAGTCAAGAAAAAGCACATGTAATATATAACACAAATTTAGTTCTGAAGCATATTATGCCTGTTGTTGTGAGATGATTTTGGTGTTTGTTTTTTTTTAATTTTATTTTATTTAATTAACGTTTTTTCATTTATTTTAAATATGGACAGTTTCCCCTCCCTCCTCTCCTCCAGTCCCCTATACTCCCATCTACCCCGCCTCCCCATCCACCCACTGCACCTCTGTCTCCATTTAGAAAGAGGCAAGCCTCCCATGGGCTTGAATAAAGCATGGCACATCAAGTTGAGGTAGGACCAAGCTCTTCCCCCTTCATAAAGGCTGGGCAAGGTAATCCAGCATGCGGAATAGGTTCCCAAAAGCCACCTAAGTGCCAGGGACAAGTCCTAATCTCACCGCTAAAAGCCTTATAAACAGACCAAGCTACACAACCAGTCACACACATGCAGAGGGCCTAGGTTTGTCCCATGCAGGCTCCCTAACTGTTGGGCCAGAGTCCCTGAGGTCAGATGTCTCTGTAGGTTCCCTGGTCATGACCTTGATTCCCCTGGCTATTATAATCCTTCTTCCCTTTCTTCAAGGCCCAGTGCTTGGTTGTGGATCTCTGCATCTGCTCCCATCAGTTACTGGATAAAGGGTCTCTGATGACAATTAAGAGGATAGTCTCCAATCTGATTATAGTAGATGGCCTGTTCAGGCACCCTCTCCATTATTGCTAGGGATCTTAGCTGGGGTCATGCTTGTGGATTCCTGAGAGTTTACCTGGCACCATGTTTGTGAGATGATTTTTGCAAGTGTGCATTTTTCTTTATAGTTTGTGGACATGGATCTGAGAAGTACTCTGTTTTTAATCTTTAAACTACCAAGGGTCCAGAGAACACACATTAACAACTCAGAGCTTAGGGGAAAAGAAGGCTGTTTATAGATGGCCCCCGAATGGACAAAGAATCTGCCCCCCAACTCCACATTAGGTCATCTGGCATGCACCCACCTGGCCTTGCTGCCCTGAACTTCATAACGGCTTTGAAAATTCCAGAGAAGTAATTAAGCTAAATGAAGAGCAAATTCGAGATTTTTGAGTCTATTTTTGTCAAAGAGCCCGCTTTAAAAGAAAATTGCGGAAAACACGGAATTACTCTAGCTTTAAAAGAAAGACAAATATGTAGCTCAGATGAGAAGTTAGGAGGGAGGACAGTGCCCTCAAATGGAAGCAGGGGAGCTCTGACTGTTTTTCTTTAACACTGTAGGCTCTTTGGTTTTTCCTTTGTGTCTTGCAACCTCAGGGTAACATCAGGACACCTAGTGACTCTGGCTTTTGTATCTGCAGATACTTCAGAATATAATAGAAGGAAAATAGAGGGCCACATAACTCTCCCCATGTACATGGAGCAAAACTCCTATGTCTTGTTTCAAATGTATGGAGTGTTAGTGTTTCTCTGCCAAGGCAGGCATCACATGTTGTGCATCTCTGTAGTGAGTTCCACACCTCATGTCCATCATATGTGAAAACGCCAAATGCAGTATCTTTGAACAAGAATTGCTAAAATACTAAGATGAAGGGTCTTCATTTTTTTTTCCAGGAGTGTTCAAAATACTCTTCTATGCTGTATTCTTGGTTTCTTTCATTATACAAGGAATATTTATAAAGTGGTTTTGATGACATATTTAGTGGCCTGCTTCTAGATAGTGGTCTGGAATTTAAAAACAAGAGCCCAGGAAAACAAAAAGAAAAACATCTCTAAGGTTTCAGTTTAAAGATGAATTAAATCCATCAGGCTATTAATATGCAGCTAGCATGAGGATTAGATTGGATTATATTCATTCTAAGGTCACTGGTATCAATCGCTCAGTATATCAAGTCAAATTTAATATGTATCAGGGAATATGATTAGTAGTAAAGAGACACTATTAACTAGTAAAGGCCCCAAAATACATGTTTGAAAAAAACTGAGACCAAGAAAATTCAGTAAGAAGAAAATTATTTGAATGATATTTTCAAGCCTTTGGAAAAATGAATGGAAATAAAACTGCACCATCTATTGTGATGCTCTAAATCCAAACATCTAGATTTCTTTTGAAAGAAGGGAACTAAAAATGCATTAATCTTCCTAAGAATAGAAAGCACAAGACCCTTCAGTCTCCCTATATCCATTATTTTTATCCACTTAATTGTAATTACAAAGTGGGACATAGAGCTATTTGGAAATGTGCTTTTGTTTCAGGAAGGGGAGGGTAAAAGGCTTCAGTGTGGAGGCTTAGGTAGTCAATATCTCCTTAAAGTGGTATTAGCATTTTTTTTTCTGGAAGAGATGCTCACAGTATACATGTAAATAATCACACTGAGGCAAAGGGACTGATACAAAGACACATGGGTCTTGGCTGTTTGTTAACATGTGAGTTAACATGCATAAAAAGTTTTCATGCTTTTTTTATTTACATTATTTTTCTGGAGGCTCAGAAACAAAAGGCACCATTGATATAATAAGCACACACTCAAATCTATCTTCCTTGCTATGGACAATTTGAGTCCATAGATACGATAGTGACTGACCTCAAAGTTAGGCCCAATTTTTATCTGGTAGAATTGTCTCCAGGGACAAGTCCACACTGAATCACAGACCTCAAAACCTTTTTACCCCAAGGATGTGGTTAGTAGTGAAGATTTCTAGAAAACCAGAGAGAATATTGAATTTGGGCAGAAAGGATCCTTTCCACTAGGGAACAAATTAAAATGTATCCACCCAAGGCCTTATTATTCAAGCAGGAATAATACATAAGCATTCCATCTTTTTTCATATATTTTGTTTTATTTTTAAACTTATTTGACAATACAGAATTTATTCATACAGTAGGAAAGATTAAAACTTAAAAGGTAAATAAATTTATATTTATTGGAGTTGTATGCTTTCTGTATTTTTTCTGAAAAAGTTGTGCCTTTGTTATTCAAACTTTGTCATTTTCATGACTACTGTTGTGTGGTGCTTTTTCCTCAAGTTATAACAAGATCCTATAACTTTACTCTGTAACCATGGAAACTAGAGCATAAAAGTACAGTGGGAGCCAGAGCTATAATAATGGTAATGGAGGTAAAGGAGGTAAGACAAGGTCAGCAGAACCTTTCTTAAGATCCTAGATACTAATGTCTCCCCCAGCTATAGATGTTTTTTGAAATGCTATATTATATAAGAAGTGAGTGGTTGAATGAAAGGGAGATTCCACAATGTATCTTTCTTGAGGTTGCCATACCTGATAGGGTAGGACTTAGTGGTTGATACCCCTTACCTCTACAGAAGAGGTAGAATTGTTGATCTCACCAAGTTGGACTGCACCAGGTCTTTCTTGTTGGACTTTCTTTTGGGACACTAGCCCCCAAATAATAACATGGAGAGTTATTAATTATGAAATCTTGGCCTTTAGCTTTGGCTTGTTCCCAACTAGCTCTTATAACTTCAATTAACTTGTTTCCATTAGTCTACATTGTACCACATGGCTTTTTACCTCTCCTTTGTTTTGTATGTCCAGTGTCCATGTCTTGCTGGCATCTCCTATGTGCCTAGATTCTTCTCCATTTCCTCTCTCTCCCTGAAACTCCCACCTATTCCTCCTGTCTAGCTATTGGCTGTTCATCTCTTTATTAAATCAACCACAATGGCACATCTTCACACAGTGTAAATACATATCCTGCAACAGGACTTTGGTGAAATTACACTCTGGCCTTTCACAGATTTGATATTCATTTGCATTCCTCCATAACAGTTAATAAAATAACCACCTATATTATCTCAGGAAACAAGGTTTTTAATGTTCTGATTAACTGTGTTACAGGTCTGCTTTCTTTGATTTTGCTGTTTGTGGTATTAGACCTTTGGTTGTGGAGGCTATTTTCTTCACTGCACAGGAAGAACACCTCCCCAGCTGAATAGGGTTATCTCTTTCCTCCATGAGATTTTAGCTTAGAAATACTTATTGTTCAGATAGCTATTCTTCACCAAGTTAAAAACTGAATGATGCCAACATGGTTGTATGTTTTAGGTGCATTACCTGTAAGTGCTTGTCATATCTTTTCCTCTTCATGGCTATTATTATTCTTTTTTCTACTCTTAACGCCATCAGTCTAAAATGATAATCTCTCCCTCAAAAAGAATTTCTATCTTGTCTCAGCATGCCTAGGGAATGTAGTTAAATCCATTCAAAATACAACTTCAATATAATAAAAACACACATTTAAACTTTTACAGAAAAGAAATTCCATTTACAGAAGTATAGCATGGAGATGAATAGAAACCAATTTCTAAAGGGCATGGTATAAATAAACTCAAACTCAGTTTCTTCCTCTTGATTGTCACAGTGCACTTCGCATGCCAGGTATGTGAGGATTTTTCTTCATAAATAAGCAGTGTTGTAGCAGGCAACATTAGCAGGTGCTCTCCTATTCAGTTCTGATGGTAACCTTCTGAGAAGAGATCTAGATAGCACACTGAGAGTTCAGACCCACTGGACTCTCTCACTTCAGATATTAGCCACAACTATCAGTCCAACAAAGTAGTGTATATAAATTGGAGTTCCCACAACTTCTTCATTGACTACAATTAATATGCTAGATCTATTCCCAGAACCCAATATATTTGTGTTTACTGGCTCAATAGGAAGGATATTACAAAAAAAAAAATACTGTTGAATGAATACTTAAGTTAAAGTATGAGGAAAGGTGGACAAACCCTCCATGCCTTTATTATATACTCTTGAAGCCATTATATGATTTTTATAAATGCTTCATCTTGGTAGTCATGGTTGACCAAACCCTTACCATCTCACTGGCAATCAGCTTTACCTCTTTCTTGCTGAAAGTTCGAATCCTGTGAGTATGTGTCTAAATGAGAGAAATGTATCCTGACAAAGCCAGTGGAAATAATCACTTACCATGCCAAGTAGAACAGACTAGAATGTTTAAATTAACTCTCAATTCAAGTCTTGTGTGGCCAGTGTTTTATAAAGTCCTTGCTATAAATATGTTACTGGCTACTTAAACTGTCCTGTCATTATCATAGTTTTATTTGCCTTTGCTTGGTTTGATCTTTTTTCTTTTAATAGTATTGGGTCAATTATAGGGCTAGAATAACATAAAAGAAATAGCCACATCTGGTTTATAGACTAACTGTACGATGGAACATTGAAGCAAGGCCATGAAAGGCTGTAGATGTCTCTAGTTTAACTCTAATAAAGGCACTAGGTTAGGCAAAGATAGGATATTAGTTGTTGATTTTTTCTCTTTCCCATGTCCTTTTTTTCTTTTAGTGATAAAGAATAAAAAAGATATTTCATCATCTGAAGAGAGGGAAGAAACATATCAATCACTCTGATTGTCTCTATTATTTGATGATGACTCTTGAGAGATGCTGTGAATATCTTTCCTTTGTCTTCGTAGCATCTGAGGGAATTTAGCTTGAATTACTTCTTATGTTCAGCTTTAGAATATGATATACATCTAGAAACTATATAGATATTACTAGAGTTGACCTTCCCTGGACTAAAGACTTAAGCTTTGTCCTATTTAGCTTTAACCTTCAACTTGGTTCTATTGGTGAAATTATTAAGGCCACTCCATGTAGTTAAAAGGGAGGTTTATTTAGTGGCATAACTTACAAATGAAGGGATAGGTAGGTTGCAGGGTCTGGGAAAGATGTAGCGCAGTCCGGCTGTGTTCTCTGGAGAACTCTGCTCGGTCTACCTCCAGCGTCCCAAGTGAGGTGGTGCATCCTGATCTCGGGTCTTCAGGGGCCTCTCTTGGCCCTGCCTTGTAGGCGTGACAGTTACTGAAGCCTCAATGGGGGTTGGAACTTCAAGATCAAAGCTGGAATGGCTACCCACTACATGATTCACCTTGGAGTCACTTGAGAAGGGAGTCTCATTTGAGGGATTATGTAGATAAGGTTGGCATGTGAGCCTGTCTGAGGGCCCAGTCCAATGTGGATACAATCCCTGTGTGCCTAGGCTATAAAACAAAGCTAGCCCAGCATGAGTCCCAGAGTAAGCCAGCAATGACCTTCCTCCATGGTTTTTGCTTAAAGTTCTTGCTTGAGTATCTCTCCTAAGTTCCCTAAAGGATGGACTGTAACCTGGAAATATGAACCAAATAAAACTCTTCTGCCTCTAAATTGCGTTTTTTTTTCAGAGTGTTTTATTGCAGCAACAGAAAGAAACTAAAAACAAGCCTCAAAAATTATCACAGAACAGTTGTTGTCCCCAAATAACTGAGGACATTTCTAGCATCGTTGTAAGTGCAGTTCCTGTCCACTCAGCAGGTTCCCAGTCCCCACACACTACTAAGCCACCACTGCACCCAATGACACAACCTAATGTCCCACCCCTGTGCCTCAAGTTTAACCACTGATAGCTCTGAGTTCATGCATGCTGATGAACTGGATAAGGAGAAGAAATAAATGAAAGAAGGAGAATGCTCAAGATCAGTGGCTTTATGGTTTTCAAAATCTGAAAATAGAGTTCTCTTTCTTTTCTGGAGCAAGGTTCCAGGCCCAGGATAACCAACTTTGCTCTGGGGTTAATTTGAATTAAGAGTAAACAAAATTATTCTTTAATCTCTGCAGTGAACTGAACCATTTCAAATCCAAATTGGCTGCAACTATTAAAAGCAGACAAATGAAACATAAAAAGCAGGGAAGGGGAGTCATGGTCATCTGATATGAGTCTCTTAGGATGCAGTCTAAAGGGACCCGAGGGGATTCTTGGCAGCAAAGAGATTTGTCCAGAAAATCCACATCTAAAATATGAGTTTTGTGCATAAGTACCCTATTTTGATACAGTTCGGTACAACCTTTTATATTGAACTCAAGCAGCCAAAGGAGAGAAGTCAGGCAGGCAGAAAGGCAAAGAGTATGATAGGATCAATATATTTCCAAAGATTTCCTCTATTTTAAATAATGAAGTATCTTAGGCTGATATTTGTTATGATTCTGGTTAGGATCAGTTTTTATATTTATGGATATGGTTATCTATGTGTTTTTTACTATATCAATGGTTCTAATCCTGTGAGTTATGACCCCTGTGGGGGTCAAATGACCCTTTTACAGGTATCACCTAAGATAATTGGAAAACACAGATATTTAAATTATGATTCATAACAGTAGCAAAATTACAGTTGTGAAGTAGCAACAAAAGTAATTTTATGGTTGGTGGTCAGCATAATATGAAGAACTGTAATAAAGTGTTGTAGCATTAGGAAGCTTGAGAACCACTGGACTAGGTAGATACATTTATAGTCTCTACACTTGTCATTTACAGTCATCTTAATTAATTATTAATATTTGTTTTTAAAGCAAATTTACAAATAATATTTCAAACTTTGTTAGGAGCATGTGACAGCTAATCTTGACTGTCAACTAGCTGGGATTTAAAAATCACTGTGGAAACAAATCTCTATGCACGTCTGTGAGGGAATATCTAGACTAGGTTAAAACAAGAACACCTATCTTAATTATGGGTAATACCAATCCATGGGCAAGGATCCTTGATGAAATTACAAAAGAGTGAGCAGAGCATAAGCTTTCATCACTACTTCCTGACCCACTCCTCCTGTTTCAGCTACCTGCCATGCCTTCAGCCATGATGGATTGTATCCCCTAAAACTGTAAGCCAAACTAAATTCTCCCTCTTAAGTTACTTGTAAAGGTAATTTGTTGCCATAATGAGATAAATAACACACAATGTTAATTTAGAAAATATAAAGTGATTGAATCCACTGAGTATTCAAGGAAGCTTTCTTCTTCTCCATCCAACCCATTAACTTGGACAGAGTCTCAGTCTCATTGAAATCTATTCTTACATCTTGATCATAATTTCCTTATTATTTGAAGGGTGGTTTAGAAAAACTGAGCAGTCTTCTGTCAGTGAAGTTTTTGGTATGAAAAATGGCTCAGAAAACTCAGAAAAGTACAATAAAACTGTTTGACAAAAAGGGGGGAAAGATTTATTTTCTTTGGATCCAAAATGACCAGACAACTGGATTAAGTTATCCAAGTATTAAATCAAGCAAAAAAAAATCATTAATTAAGCTGAGGTGATATCATCAAAGGTATTCTATGTATATGGTTCTGTGAATATGTTACCTTTACCATTCCTGCTTTTCCTTGCTAGTTCATTAAAATTTTGGATAAAGTTTACAATAGTAAAGTAATATAAGTACAATGTAAAGTACATAAACATCTGAGGTGAACAATGTCATACCCTCTGCCTTGCTCTGATATACTCCTTAGAGAAAGCTATAATTATATTTGGGACTACACTCTAAAAGACTTTGTACATATTATTTCTCAATCCACATTTTCATTTAATAGGATTTTTGATAACATTTCAAATAATTATGTAAGTTACTCTTCATTTATTTTAATTTCCACAAGCATGACATTTGAAATCCTGCCTTAATATATTTGATCAATCTATTGCAATGGCCATTTCCATTCTGTTCTTTGTAAATTTTCATTGAATCATTGCTTTCAGGGTCTCTCTTTTTCTCTGAGAAAAAAGGAGAAAAAGTGGGAGTACTCTCTAAGAAGGATGTGTTTTTGAGACTTTGAGAGCCTGAAGGCCTTAAAGTACCTCACAATTTCTTTTCTAAGTTCTTAAATATTTTTCAGAGAAAAATATCACTAGTGACATGATTTCAGCCAAGGTTCATTTTTGAGAGCTAGCCAGCATTTCAGTGTGCTTGATAAATTTTGGAAGTACTTCAAAATTCAGTTAGATTTACTATATGTTGTCTTTAGCTCTTTCAGAGTTGTGGTTCGTGATCTGGCTACTGTCCAACCTCAGTTCTCACTCTTTCCCCACATACTATCCAAGCTTTAGTCACTCCAAACGCTGGCTGCTAAGCACAGAGGCCATACTTCACCTCTCTTTACTGTTAAACATGCTGTATGCGGTGTTACAAACCTTGCCTCCTGGAGTCTTTAGTGAAGTATAGTTGACCCTTGATGCCTGGGGATTGGTTCCAGAACCCTTGTAAAATCAAAAACTTCCCATGCTCATTTCCATTCTATTAAGCAGTATATTATTTGTATAGAACCAATGAATCTTTCCTAGTATACTCAAGTTATCTTTAAGCTCTTCAGTGTGCTAATACAATGCTAATGCTGAGAAATTAGTTGGTACATTGTGTTGCTCAGGGAATAATGACAAAATCTGCAGTTTGCAATACAGTTTCCTTTCTTCTCCCTCAAATTTTGATTACCTATCAGTTGAATCTGCCAATGTGGAACTTCCCAACATTGAGAGTTATTTCATGATTTTTTTCAAATTTTTTTTTCATTTCTTCTTATTTCACCACACTAACCTCAGATATTTTCTTCCTCACTTCCACTTTAACATCTCCATTTACCAAGAAAGTAATGTTATTTAATATCTGGTTTTTCTTCAGAACTGGACATTTGAGAGAAGGGACTAGAAAGAGATGTCCAGGACAGGAGATAGTCCACAGATGGCGCTGCCTAGAGATCAGATGACTATAAACCCATCTGACCTTAAAGCAAGGCTGCCTAGATACCCCCTTTCAATATGTAGGCTATTGATGGGAGAAACTGACAAGGAATTATTGAGGTCTGGCAGTACCAGTAGATAGTTTTATATTATGCCTTGTTCCAAAGTTGCTTTGTTTTTTGTTCATGCTTCTATCACATTATGCCATCCATCCCTTACTGCACATGTTTCTAGGACTATACAATGCTCAAAAATGTACTGCATATTCCAATATAACAGCATGTTCCAGGAGAGTCCTCACATACCCATCTTTCTGTTTGGTGACAATTTATAATGGCACTGTGCATTGTATTTCCCATGGAAGGATGACAGAAGCATTCCAAGGATGCAGGCTTAAGCTGTCAGAAAGCAAAAGATGCTAGATATAGTGGTTCCTTAATGCATAGTTGTTGTGAAAGGGCATTCAAGGGAGATCTACTGATTTAGTGTCCTGTGATTTTTTTCCCATGATCTGATGAGGATGTATCAATTCAGAAACAACAGCTGCTTTGCCACTTGCTGTTGTTTTATTTTACTAAAATTCAAGCCATTGATCTAATTTACTTCTGGATCTGGAGGTTCAACAATAGCAACAACATAGATTTAAGTAAGTTGTCATTATTAAAGATGCTAGTATGCAACCAGAGTGATTACCATGAATAGAGGTGAATAGTGACAGGGATCCAATGAAAGAGTCAAGAGGTCACTATCCAAGGTGTTCTACCTCCCAAGCTCTCCAGGGAGTATTTCTGATCAAGCATTAAAGAGTCAAATCACATATACCACCCCCTCCCACAAATGGTTAAGAAACAGTGGCCACGAAAGTAAATATACAAAAAAGGACAACTTTCCCCAGGTTTTCCACTTTCCTATCATGGCTCCTAAACTTCTGGCATCTTGAAGAATCCCTGCAGCATCTGGAGAGAATATCATGAACCATGGGTTTGTCCATCTGTCACAAGCATAAAACATTACCTGTTGAAATTTGAATTCCTTCACTCCATTAGTTTCCCAGGAGGAAAGGGCCAGATTTATCTGTTTCTAATACAGCGTTGAACAGAGAGTTAAGATTTCCTCTGCTGGTACTGAAAAAAACTACTGTAAAAAACTTTCTTTTTCTGGGATTGACTCCCTTAAAGCAACACTAAGTAGAGAAAGAACTTAGGAACTGTGATGCAGCACCACTGAATCCCCATCCTTAAGAACCTTAGCATGAAATCCTTTCCCCATGTGCCTAAAATTTATTTGCTTTTTGTGCTATGCCTCCATAACTGTGAGAAGTGGAAAATCTGAGTGCCATGACTGTTGCAATCCACTGGAGTTTTAAAATCAGCACCACAGAACATCAACCTTTAGGTAATAGATTCCAGGGCACTTCACATGACAAAATAACTGTTTTCTACTGGTGTCTTTGACATGAAATATCTAATTCCTGAACATTTTGATAAATACTTAATTCACACTAGTAAAGAGAATTGGTATTCATCTACAAAGCATGACATGTTCTTTTTAAATAAATATAATACAATGAGAAGTTGCTTTTTTCTACACAAGATTTGGGAAAATGGATTTCCTTCATGTCTTTAGAACAATATGGAGAATTATAAATTGGATAATGATATATTTTCTCTATGTACAACTTATTGGATTACTTTATAAATTCATTTTGCAGTTATGTAAATTGAACCTAAGGCCTTGTATATGTATGTGAAATATTTTGACTGGATTTTTGTGAAGGAAGAAGTTTTTCAAGTTCTGTATTTGTGGCTGATATTAGAATATCATTGGTTTTTTCTTCCCTGATGTATGTTTTATTTCTAGAAAAGAAACTGCTTATTCTTAGCAAGAAACAAGTGTGTTGTTCACACGGGAAAATCATTTTTCACATTTTTCATGAAGTCTTGAAAAGTTTAACGATTATTTTGAAATAAAATTTAAAATTTGTATTGATGAAAATCAACCAATTAATAGGAAAATGTTAATAATTGTAAGAAGGTTTGCTTTTGAAGTAAGGAAATAATTACTGGGTGCTAGGTAAGTTGTAAATACAATTGCCAGTTCACAGTTTTTTACTATTTTTACAGTATTGGAATTGGTTGTTAAAAACTGCCTGAATTATTAAAAATGACCAGATCCATGTAAAAAAACTATGCCACTCCTACAACAATACTTGTGTCAGACATATGATAGCTAATGTTGGGGTTTCTCTTCTAGAGAACAGAGGAAAACTGATCTGGGAGGGAAGCCCAGCCGAGTCACATAACTAATTTTATCTAGTGGTGTGAGCAGAGGTAATATGTGTCATTTCCCAGAAAAAGAGCTTAATAAATGACTTTTCTTTCTGCATGTGATTTTTCCCCATTCAATTGGCTGACATGAGCATGCATAACTTGGAAGTAACATTACCATAATGAACAGAAGCCTTAAATAGGACCTGGGTCTTGAGTTCTGAGTAAAGAAACACCCACTGACATCAAATAGCTCTACAAGTGACTAACATCTGCTATAGCGAGTTGTTAAATTTTTTTTCTGACTTTAGTTTCATCAGTTTATATCACTCTAGGTCAAATATGTCAGATATTGTTTTGCTCTTTAAATGGAGGCAGAAAGACTTTCAACATTGTGATTTCTGAGTATAGCGACCTCCTGAAAGACAAGCTCTTACTGGTGGCAATTCTCCTCCTACCTACTAGAAAATGGCCAACCCAGTTCCCTCTTTAAAAAAAAAATTACTAGCTGTGAAAATACAAGAATAAATATACTTGATTTTTTTTTGAAGATTTACTTATTTATTTTATGTGTATGAGTAGTCTAACTGCATGTATGCCTTCAGGGCAGAAGAGGGCATCAGATCCCATTATAGATGGTTGTGAGCCACCATGTGGTTGCTAGGAATTAAACTCAGGACTTCTGGAAGTGCAGCAAGTGCCCTCAGATGCTAAGCCATCTCTTCAGCCCTTTTTTTGTTTTGTTTTGTTTTGTTTTTCAAGACAGAATTTCTCTCTATGTAGCCTTGGCTGTCCTGAAACTCCCTCTGTAGACCAGGCTGGCCTCAAACTCACAGAGATCTGTCTGCCTCTGACTGCTGAGGGCTAGGATTAAATGCATGCACCACCACTCAGTCTACTTTTTTTCTTTTTTACTGTGCCTACAATACAGAAGACCCTCTTTCAATCCACAGTACTAATAAATAAGTAAACATCACAAATGATAACCTCAAGTAAATGACTAAAGTAAAACTAGTATCAAGATAAACTTACATTTAAAATAATAAAAACACCAGAAACATAAAACAAAGCCGAGTACTACTTTACTAAAAATGAAAATTCAGAATTCACGATATCATAAATGTAATGTAAAAATCCTCAAAGTTTTAGTGGAGCAAATGTTTGGAATGAGCCGATGAAGAAATATTACTGTAAGTAGAGTTCTGGTTAACACAAAGGTAGCTCTGGATGGCAGGGTGAGGCCTTGTTTACTATATTCTTTATAGTAACAAATACCCGGCCTGAATGAAACTAGAGGTGCCCATGGACAATGACAGGATAGACTTAGGAAGAGCTTTTAAATGTCTGAGAGTTCTCCAGTGTAAAAAGGGTTGAATCACACTTTCAGATGCTGGAGGACACAGACTGAGATGAATGCCTGTGTTGTAGGAGATAGGTTACTTACCATTGGAGAAATATGTTTCAATAATTGTGCCTTTTCAAACATATCAAGGATGACTTGGGAGAATTGTGGAATTTGGGCAAAGGTGAATGACCTTTTACTAGAATCCTCATGGAAGCAATCCCTTTATCAGGAAGAAGGTGAATACCATTATCAGTTTCACAGAAAACCTAATCTCAACAGGGATTGTATTAGGAGAACAGCCTTTTTGTAAATGATTAGATAATGAAGGCAGAGACTACAAGATGGGATTAGTGTCTCTAATAAAGGTACCAAATAGCTCCCTCAGCCCTTCCACTTTCTCCAAATGAGAACACACTGAGATTGGCCTCTGTGAACCAGGAACCAGACCCTCAACAGGCACAAAATGAGACAGCACCTTGTTCTTGGATTTCCCAACTTCCAGATTTGTGAGCAATTAGTCCCTGCTGTGCATAAACCCTTCCAGTTAATAGGGTCCTTTACAGAAACACAGTGAACTAAGTAAACAGAAATAGTTTAACAACCCAAACAGTCTAGATTATCTACATGGAATCAGACCAATCCCAGTTTGTTCCAGCATGTACAGGAAGCTATTTAAACTTCTTTTCTTATCACCCTTCACTTCTTTTCCCTTCTCTTCCACTTTGGATCTCTTTTTATCAGTTTCGTGTTTTCTTTCCTCTTTTTTCTTAGTTATATTACCTACAAACCATTATAAGTCAGACAAGATAGTAAATACTAGGGTACAATCATGTCACATTAGAGAAGGCTGCTGTAATTTTTACCATTACTCAAGGACATAGACAAATACTAAATATAATTTACATTACAAAATCATATTATAAGGATTTGGGATGTTATCCAGGAACATTTACAAGGGATTACTAATCCAAGAACAGAATTCATGTGGAAGATGACATCAAATAAGTAGGCTTTTTGACACAAGCTCGGGACTGCAGGCATTGATAGCATTAATGAGGCAGACCCAGTGTAACCTGGTTCTTCATTTTAACACATTTCCAAAATGATCCAAGCACTCTCTAAATTCTATTTTAAATCACTGAATGTGTGTTCATAGCATGTACAAGGCCCCAACCTAGCAGAAGAAAATGTCTCTGTGAGAATGGTATAGATGCCATCCTTTTATAGCCACCTGATAGCTGTCAGTGCTGTCAAAGTTAGTTTGGAGAGGAGGAAAGGAAAGGGAGATCAGAGAGAGAGAGAGCAAGAGTGCGAGCGAGAGAGAATGGGACGGCAGAAGGAAACATGCTATCTCCCAGGAGACTGCCTCTCTTGACAAGAGAGATTTTAATTCCAGGACTTAGAATTAGCTTTCCTTGAATCAGAAATGGCTAACATGATTGCCTACAGAGCCACTGTCAATCCAGATTCGAAACTCATTACTGTAAATTGCTTTGAGATACCTTAAGCATGAAAAATGCAATAAAAACAAAATGCACTTTGCAAAGAAGGTGGTAAAAGTGTAAGGACATTTTTTAAATGAGTTCTCTTCACAGAAGTGAACTGAAGTGAATCAAGGGACCCCAACTCTGCCTATAGGGAATAATGGTCAGTGTTGGAAAGCAGGGAAAACAAGACCAAAATAGTTTGCTTTGACCCATGAGAAACAACAACAACAAAAGCCATTAATTGAGCTAGTTTCAAAACAGTAACTTTTATTATTTGTTGCCTATTAGGCTGTTTCTATTAGAAGCCAGTGGTGACACATGCTAATAGCCTCCTGTTTGTGTTGACTGCTCTGTTCCCTTTAATGATCATTTGTTTCTGCAAAATAGCCACATGTCAACACTTCAACCTAAGAGTCCAGTTAAGCCATATGTGACTCTCCTAGTATAATTTGAGTTAGTTTTCATTCTTTGTCAGTTTGTCAAGGAAAGGTAAGGAATCAGTCCAGCACAACTGGATATGACATTAATTTAGCACTGAAAATATATTACAGATGTTTTTCTCCCTCTTCGAGTTCAAACCTTCTTTACTTACTGTAAACTATCTTAACATTAACTGGACAATACTCCCACCTTACTGCAAGAAGGGTGATACTGACACACTACTACCATCATCATTGTTGTTGGTGTTATTGTATGTATTTCTGTGTGTGGACAAATGAGCCATGCACAGAGTGGAGGCCAGATGACAACCTGTAGACTGGATACTTTCTACCTTTATGTAGGTTCTGAGGATCAAACTTTGGTGGCTAAGATTACATGACAACCATTGAGCCATCTCACTGACCCTGACATAAACATTAAACAGCAGTGACTTTAGTTTGCTTAGAAAGACATGTGGTGTTTATTTTGAGAATAGTGTTTTATTAGGAACTATGATCCACCTAGGATCATTGTAAACTGAAATGAATAGTTCCACCCATGAACATGATGCTCACTGGAGAGAATAAAGCAGGAGGGAGGAATCCAAGACAACTGGGTTTTTGTTCTGACTCCCATGATGACTCATGAGTCTTTTTGATAAAGCAATTCCTTATGCATAAAATACAAAAATCTGTGCTGACTCCACACTTTCTTTGTCTAATATCTTTGAGATTGTGTGAATTTTTCTCTTCAAAACACTTATTACAATTAATTGTATTTAAATAATGTGCATATGTTTGTGTGTGTGTGTGTGTGTGTGTGTGTGTGTGTGTGTGTGTGTGTGTATGCTGGATACTAAACTCAGGACCCTGCATATGTTAAGGCTGTATTATATTATGGAGTCATACTCCTAGCCCCTTATAGTATATATGGCTCTTTAGTTAAGAACTTCCTGACCACAGCTGCTCTGTGGGAATGGGTATAATGTCTAAATTGGTCAATATCTAACTTTTTAAAACTATTTCTGACACTTCTAAGAACTCAATGAACTTTTTTTTTTGATAAATGAATGGAAGCACAGAATTTACAGAAGATTTTACATTCTTATTCTTGGAAATGGCACAGTCTCAAGAATACTGTGATGACTAATATTGCCTTGACAGAATAATATTAACTTTAGAATCTAGAATCATTTAGGAGACACACCTCTGGGCACATTCGTGAAATATTATCTACATTAGGTTAGCCCCTGGGCATGCTTCTGAGAGATTATCTAGACAGGTTAGTTGATTTGAAAAGTATCACCTTAATTTTGGGTGGCACCATTCTCCATCTTGGGACACTGGGACTGAGTCTAAAGAGGTGGAAGTGAGCTGAGTGCTGTCATTACTCTCCCTAGGCTTCCAGAGTGTGGAGGTAATGTGACCAGCTGCTCAATGTTCCAGTGTCATGACTTCACAGCCCTGCTAGACTGCATCCATGAACTGTGATCCAAAATAAACCCCTTCCTACATTTTGTCTGAGTACTTTATCAGAGTGACTAAGTAACTAAGACAAATACTAAATGAAAAACCTAATCTCTATGGGAATTTTCTGGGTAACTTGCCAGTGGCTGTCTTAGAAACGTTATACCATTCATTACAGTTATTTGTATAAATCCATCTCACTTTACCTTCAGTAATTGCTGGTTGCTGTATTTATAACAGATATTTAATAAGTATGTGTTGAATGTGAGGCAGTATCCCTGTCTTCTTTATCTTTATATTCAAAAGCAAAAATGCTGTGTTGTCTTTATTAAAATGAAGACTATCTCATCATAGAAAGAGAGTGCTCATGCGAACCTGGTTTAATCAACAAAGCTATAATGATGACTCATAGCTCAAAAGTAGCTGCTTAGGGCTGGCTTCAGAAGGGTTATGCTGTTGCAGTCCATGTTTTCATATTTCCAGGTTCTGACCCTTCCTAGAGCTACATTTATTTTCTGAAAAGACTTATTTTGTTCCAAGCTCTGTTTTCAGTGCTTAAGAAGTGCAAGTTTACATGATTTGAACTAAAACTCCATATGTAGAAATTCCTATTATACCCATTTTACATATGAGAAACAAGAAACAGAGATATTAAACAACTTTCCCAAGGTCATACAAAGCAGAAAAGGCAGGATTTAAACAGAGGTAATTCATCTATTCCTAACCATGCACTTTCTTATTCAGTGCAGTATCAATAAAACTTCTGTTATGTTGGCAATGGACAGAGAAATTGGAAACAGTATCCCCAGACACGCCCCATACATATCTCCTTGCACTTCATTGGCCTGACAGGATTCATTCCTTGTTCATTCCAGTCACACATTGAAAACAGCAGTTGGAATGTGGGACTTGATTTAGATATATTAGGATTACATTCTGGTGCTGAGTAGCTGAGAATCTTATGTTCTGACAAGGTGGGTAATAAGGTAATTCATTGATGTATACTATTATGGGTATTTGTAAGAATGTGTTTAGTGGAAAAACAGCAACTGTCTACTGTTTATTGTAGACCCAAAAGACATTTTAAAAACAGAGAAAACAAACAAAAACAAAATAAAACAAACTTTTGCATCTTCAAAGGATGAAGAGAATGGCAGATAACCCCACTGATGGAAAAGAATTTTAGTTTGTGTTCAATAGCAACTGGATGTTTTATAATGTTGATGGGAGGGAGTCTATTTACATTGCCATCAAAATTAAGTGACTGTCCTGGCTAGTGTACCAGAAGATTTATTGGATTAAACTTTACAACTGGAGTCTGGGTGATGTTGACACACACCTGTAATTCCAGCACTTGGGAGGCAGAAGCAGTAGCTTTCTGAGTTCGAGACCAGCCTGGTCTACAGAGCAAGTTCAAACATGGTCAGACCTACCAGAGAGACTGTGTATCAAAATAAAACAAAACAAACAGACCAAAAAAACAAACTTTACAACTGGTATTGTTCTATTCTATGAGAGTACGCTGTAGAAATCACTGGGCTCTGACTTCAGGAAATTTAAACTGTTTACTTGCTGAACTCCGAACTATAAGGATACGAGTGAGCATTTGGTTGAGAATTGATGGTAGATGGCTATAGTGAAAACTCTGAAGAGTAGCAGATCACTCACAGACTAATACAGCACTAATCAGTATTTAAAAATAATGGCCTATCAATTTATGGACATGTGCTTTTAAATAGACATCTGTGCATATGCAGCATCGGATGTATCAGAACTTCTAATACATTTAACTAAAAAGATAAGGAATCTGGATAGAAAATAGCTGACCTAAGCTACAATCTAAATGCTTGCAGCTCAGCTGAAATTTATGGAGTAAATAAATTATGGACCAAAACAACATATTAGAAACTCTTGTGTCAGTGAGCTAATAGACAGCTCCAAACAAAGACCGGAGAAGAAAAGCATTGCTATTTGGGGATGGTAATAGAAGTAATTATCTTTGTGCCAAGAAAAACACAAAGCACTAAGAGACCATGATGAGTCTATAGGCTCAGTCAACAAAAGAAATTTTCTAGAATTATTTGACCTAATTACAACAGAGTATTTGCTGGTTGTTTTTGTAAATGTCTTGAGGATGCAACACTCACCAAAGAATGAGGTAGCTTGGTGAGTAGGTTGTGCATTGTTAAAATCTGAGCCGAAAGGAGTTTAGAGACTCTGGACAAAGAGGAAGTGAAATACAAGGAATAGAATGAGCAAATCAGTCATACGGAATAGAAATAGGAAAGAGAACAGATACAAAGAGAGAACTTAAGGCTTTGGCTTAGCAAGTGCTAAAGTTTAGTGAAATCAATGCAGATTCCAAGGCAAGTAAGGTGTGAAGCACCTTCTAACCTAAGTTGACTTAGCTGGGCATCTCCATCTTATCATTTCTCTTAATTTATTTAGGACATGTAGATACAATTTGAAAAGGATTAAAGCCCATTTGTCCATAATAATTAGCAAGAGACATTCTTGACCTGAAAGATTTATTTTGTCAGTTAACAAACATTTATGAGGAATTGTCCATTTCTTATGCATGGCTGTTCACAGAGGCAATCTATCCAGCATGTTGTAAGTTATGTCCTTGCTAGACTTTTTTTTTTTTTTTTTTTTTTTTTTAGTGAATGCAGGTTTCCGGAAAGCTCTGCATTCTGGCAACCAATGTTTCTGTTGTCTCTGATTGTTTTTTGAGCTACTGATGAAAGCATACTACCATGTGAGTTAGCTCTCTTGAAGATATGTGAACTTATACCTTCAAACTGGCTTCTCTGCTCACAAGAATTTATTAACGTTTTGGTTTGCCCTGTAGTGCTGATAAGAAAAATCAACTATATAGTTTTTTTTTCTTTTAGTTCTTGACATACATAAAAGTTCTTATCTCAAACTGCACTGAGTTAAGAATTAGAAACATTCAATTCATGGTCTAGTATGTCCTATGTAGTGTTTGACCTGCACACATGAAACCATTCTCCATCCATCCTGGTTGGAAGAAACCTGTAGCATTGCCATAGCAACCCACAATGGCTCCAAAACAATTGCTTTCTCATTGTGAGAATGGAAAACATGCTGAAGTTTAAGGACTGTGGTTCACTCAGCTTTGTTTTCAGGTTCTGACACTTGGTGGGTCTACCCTTAATATGCAGATGTGAGTTCCACACCATATCCAATGGCCTCTCTTTAGTTTAAAGGTGGAATATCCCGCTTTGGGCCAGGGGTTAAACGTTTTATCCCCAGCAAGGCACTTTTGGAACATGGTAGAGAGTTTAAGAGATGGACTGTGTAGGGTTTCTTTGGGTTATTTTGTGCTACTGTTGTAGGAAATTGTGGAACATGGGTCTCTGTGTTCAAGTCTCTTATTATAAAGTGAGCTATCTTGCTCCACAGTGCATCCCTACACATCCCAAGTAAAAGATCCAAGTGACCATCGACTGAAACTTCAAAAAGACTGGGCCAAAATAACCCCCCTTTTCATAAAACTGCAAAATGAACAAGCATGACCTTTGGCTCTCATACCTATATGAGACTTGGGACTTGGGAACTGAAGGCAGGAGTATTAGAAGTTCAATGTTATTCTCAGGTATTTAGTGAATCCGAAGTCAGTCTGTGCTACATGGGATGAGACCCTGTCTCAAAAAGACCCAAACCCACAATCATTGTATGTGTTATCATTTGTATTAAGAAAAATGAAGCTTTTGTATCAATCTGTGATTTTATAAATAAATTTATGATGGTAAGAAATATATCATCAAATGAAATGCTAGGTCTTTTAAATATCACACTAAAGAAAAAACCAAAAGTAAACAGTAATATGCAATTATGGAAAAATTATTACAGTGGATAATTCAAGTACCAATTAGTTACCTAAGTATGAGTCTATTACAAAAAAAAAGTTTGATCCTTATAAGGTCATACAATTTCTTCCATAGTCTGACTACATCCCCCTCTTGTGACTTCTCTCACAATCTCCCAATGTCCACTTGCATTTAAGCCACGTGGATTTTTCTATCACGAAGAAGTTATGTGATTTTGTGACAACTCCCCCCCCACCCATTTCTGCTGTCTCCACTGTCTGGAATGGTACTCTACATTCACTGGTTGCTTTCCTCTGTATCAATCACAACATCTTTCCAATGGACCTTTCTGTGGCTAGAGTTTTCCTGCCTGGCCCACAGTCAGGATAAATCTCTTTCACCTGCCAGTCCCACAGCCACTCAGACCCAACCAAGGAAACACAGAGACTTCTATTGCTTATAAACTGTATGGCCGTGGCAGGCTTCTTGCTAACTGTCCTTATATCTTAAGTTATCCATTTCCATAAATCTATATCTTGCCACATGGCTCGTGGCTTACCGGCATCTTTACATGCTGCTTGTCCTGGCGGTTGCTGGCTGGCAGGCTGGCAGGCAGTCTCCTTCTGCCTTCCTGCTCTTTTAATTCTCTCTGTTAGTCCCGCCTACTTCCTGCCTAGCCACTGGCCAATCAGTGCTTTATTAGCAACACATTTGCCATACAGAACATCCCACAGCACCTTCCTGTATAGTAATTTTGAGGTTCAGAATCATGATGGGAAAAACTATAGAAATAGCTGACCCAAGCTAATCAGAGCTCATGAACTCTGGGCTGACAGCTGGGGAGCCTTCATGGGACCAAACTCAGACCTCTGAATGTGGGTGAAAGTTGCATGGCTTGATGTGTTTGTGAGTCCCCTGGCAATGGGACCAGGACTTACCCCGGGTACGCTAACTGACTTTTTAGAGCCCATTCCCTAAGGTGCCATGCCTTACTCAGCCTTGATGCAGGAGGGAGTGGCTAGGTCTGGCCCCAACATGGTATAACAGCCTGTGTTGACTACTCAAGGGAGGCCTTACTCTCTGTGAGGAGGGTTTGGGAGTGGGGTGGGGGTAGGTGAGGGGAGCAGAAGAAGAGGAGAGAGGGGGAACAAGGGTTGGTATGTAAAAGGAAAGAAAATATTCTTTTAATATAACATTATATAAAAAAAAGAAATAAACGGTCTAAATAAGAGCCATGGTGTCTACCCTAAATCCTTCCTAATTCAACAGGAGTACCCATCGCCACAGGAGCTGATATCTGGCCCAGAGTTAGCAGAGTCTCTGTCTTTCTTGGCCTTCTACTATTCATTTCAGCCTTTAAAGGGGGGAGGTTTTATTTGTTTTTGATAGATTTTGAGCACAGTTCCACCAGGCACTGCCTGCTTTGGTTCAGCCTCCTCCTTGATGTTTTACTTGACTGTTAGCAGAGCTCAGTTTCTCTGTTGAAAGGCCAACCTTAGCCAGACAGCTGCTTCTAAGTGGACTTTCTGGCTTGGTCCAGCATTTCTTCCCTCAATTTGTTTACTTATGTCTTTGTTTACATTTTCTCCTGCTTACAATTTAACCATGATTTTGTCTACTTGTCCCCAACTTAAGAATTAAAAATTTAAGGAACAAGCCAGGTGAGGTAGTACATACCTTAATCTAGGTACTCAAAGGCAGAGACAGGTGGATCTCTGTAACTTTGAGGCCAGCCTGGTATACATAGTGAGTTCCATATCAGTCAAGGCTACATAGTGAAATTCTATCTCAAAATAAAAGCAAACAAACAAAAAGAGTAAATTCAAGAACAAACATCTTTTTATAAATGTCTATAAATATCACACACACACACACACACACACACACACACACACTCTCTCTCTTAAGGACATCCCATTGCCAGTGTGTCTTTCTAGTTCTATATCCATTTAGACATGCTATTACTCTAAATCAAATAAAATATAGACTCAACAGTTAACACTAATTGAATATTTAATAAGTTCTGAATGAGTCAATACTAAAATCCATTTATTTCTTATACAAGTCCAATGAGTTAGATCCCAATTTCACAGCTGAGGAAATAGAGTCTTAGGAAAGCTAGATATGGTTTCAAATGCTTGTAAAAATCTCCAGGTTCATATATATACATATATAAATATCACATATATACATATATCAATATAATATATATACATATATATACACATATACATATATATTTCACAGTCCATATTACTCAGGGGGCAGTCAATTCGTACTCTTTGAAAAGCTTCTGTGATTCTTAATACGGTCATGTTTAAAACTGTGGTTCTTCTGACTCCAACAAAGATGACCCAGCAATACCAATATCAGGAGTATTCTGTGAAATTGCTGTGGTCCTTCCATCTCCATCCATTCCATTTTTTCTACAGCTTAGCATGCTTGCTGCTGTTTCTATGTCTATTATGCCAATATAGATTTTGCCTCTAGGAGTGTACATTCTGCCTCTAGTAGTCCATGTTAAAGCTAAAGAAATGGGAAGTCAGAGCCTTGAGCCCTGCTCCAATATAAAGCAGGTCAAACCCAGGTTGAAATCCTAGCTGACAGCTAAAACATGGAATTAAATTTCAGGTGTGATTATTGTGGCAAGACCCAACATATAGAGAAGTTGCCTACAAGATCCAGAATGAAAAACCATGTGATTAAGCAGAGGCCCTGATGAACCCCTCTGTCTTTCAGAGTCTTCTCTTGCCAGCTGAAAATGTCAGTGTTGATTCAGTAGCTATCCATGATATTAAGTTCGGAACTGATGAAAGGCAGCTTATACTTCCCTTTTGAAAGAATAGGCACATAGCAGACATTCAATAAATACTACTTGTAGATAAACATAGGTGTGCTGAGCCGGAAGTGCTTATCTCTGATAATCGAGGGTTAAGTCATTCTGAGAAAATCAAGATTGCACACAACAGGCTTCCTTGATTTTCAACCATTTGGTGTTCAGGGTTGCACCTATCATTTGGTATTTCATTGCTATTTATGGCTGTCTGGAAAATGTATTGGTTTAGAAGGAGAAGCTATTCACACTGCACGCCGAAGCACGTAGGACTTCCCCAGACAAGAAATAACTCTAATGATGGTTTGACGAGTTAAGGTAAGTGAATCAGGAATTTATTGATTCAATTTCCTCTGTAATACACAAGAGTTTGAGAATTCGGGGAAGGAAGTCATTTGAAGATATCAAGTTTAAAAAATAGAAAGCAAAACTTCATTGGGGTGATTTTTACCAAAATCCAAATGGGGAATGCCTTTTAAGTTCGGTTTAATATAAAAATAGCTGAGCCTAGGTTATTGATCCTGCTCTTTAGTCCCTGTTTCCATAAAACAAAGTGATAAAACTAATTCTAGCTAATAGTCATTCCAGACTTAGAATCAGTCCAGCATTATTCTAGGTACTTTATAGAAATAACCACTTTTAATTTTCACTATCATCTTACAAAGCAAGTAGTGTTGCAATGCGCAGATTGGACTAATGAAGCAAGGGAGATCAGGACATTTTCTTTAGGACAAACAGCTAGCAAAACCTAGCCCTCAGCCTCTGGCCCAACATACTTTAAATTCCTTAATAGTAAAGTCCTTTATAGTCTGACATTATTTGACTAACTGTTTATCACTTCTGTGGGGTTATTAAAACTTGGAAATACTGTGTCTCTACTCTTACAGAATTCATGGAAAGGATATAATGCACTTATATAAATGTATCTGTTTTAATTAATATTCAGCAAGCCAGAATGAACTATTCTGAGATTTCTACATGCCATAAAGAAAGTGAGTTTAAAATATAAACCCAAGCTGGAGTTTTGTTTTTGAGTTCCTCCCAGATTCACAATAGCTGGAGCAAGGGGAATGCTGGGTACTTCTGGTCTCTCAGTGGGTCAAATAAATGAGGTTCTCATGTCTGTGTGATTTATCCTGCTTGGGGTGAATTAACACCTGCTTGGTATGTATGCTGTGTAGATCAGGGTCATTCTCTATAAATGCAAGTTTGAATTTTGTTACCTCAGCATATGTTATAGATGAATGTATATTTATCATATCCTTATTTAGAGATGTGGTACTCAGTATTAAGAGGTGTTAAGTAATTAAAAGATATAAAAGATAGTAAAAATTTACAGAAAATGACCAAAATTAAACGTTACTAATTACATTAAAATAAACTTATAAACAGAATATTTTTATACTATAGTAATAATATTAGTAATTTTGTGTTTCTAAAGTTAAAAAAAATTACATGAAAGGAGAAAAAATAAAATATTGATGTAACTGTGAGGATGATAATGTAAATAAAATGAATCAAGTACAGAAAAATATTGAAAGGAAATTAACCAAAATATAATTACATGGCAAAATCATGCTCCATTTTTTCCTTTCATAGATTTTCATTTTTGAAATTTAGTAAATTGATGATGCAATTTTTTATTATCATGAAACAGAGGCACAAATTAAAGATGCATAAATATTTGTTAAAATGTTCTTTGAATTTTACTAACATGCCCAGTTTTTATCAATGCTCTTTGAGAGCACTACATATGGCAAGAGATGTGTGAAGTAGGTGGGAGAGAGAACAGTAGATTATGAATCAGAGGCTGTGGTTTCTTAGGCTTGCTATTCACCAGCCAGAGCTGAAACCTTGAAAAATCTTTTAATCTCCCACGCCTCAATTTCTTCATCAGAAAAGTAGAGATAATAATATTTGCCCTGTATGCCACTGAGAGTTGTCAAGAAGACTCATTGTGTACAGAAATGCTTCAGGAAGTTGAAAATAGCCCAATTCTTGGTGAAGAGTGATGGTTAACCATTCAAATCTCTGAGAATAATATAAGGATATAGGAGTTTCTAAATGTGCCTTAACACTGATTTTTTTTTTTCAAGTTGCAGATCAGTTGTGATAAAAGATACAATTTACCATATTAGCAAATTAGTCTAATTTAGTACAATTGGTGATGAATTGAAGAATGATGTTTATGTGATGAATATGAAGACTTTATGGCTGTTGAGAAAAACATATGTAGTGGGTCTCCAGAGGCAGAACACGGCTATGCCAGAACAGGATCCCTGGAAGACAGACGCCACCTTCTCTATTTTGTACAATCTTACCTTTACAACCTCCTTGGAAACAAACCACCACCATACTTTATGGCTAGAAAGTTGAGAAGACTGTAGAGTGGGTGCTGTTGAAGCTGGTCTAAATGGTCTCAATGGTCTAAGGGAAGAATGAAGGAAAGAGAGGTCTATGAATCACCTGAGAGCCTGTGTCTTGAACATGAAGTTAACTGGAGAGAAGGTAGGAGATATGGCAGATTCAAAATTGCCACTGTTTCATCTGCCTTCATCACTTGTCACTAGTATACATATTAACACAACAAATGCTCCAATGATTAGCTTTTAGAAAGGTAGTAGTGGAAGCAATATTATTAATGAAAGAGTGCTGTGGGATGTTCTGTATGGCAAATGTGTTGCCAATAAAACACTGATTGGCCAGTGGCTAGGCAGGAAGTAGGTGGGACTAACAGAGAGAATTAAAAGAGCAGGAAGGGAGAAGGAGTCACTGCCTGCCAGCCACCGCCAGGACAAGCAGCATGTGAAGATGCCAGTAAGCCACGAGCCACGTGGTAAGGTATAGATTTATAGAAATGGATCAATTTAAGATATAAGGACAGTTAGCAAGAAGCCTGCCATGGCCATACAGTTTGTAAGCAATAGAAGTCTCTGTGTTTACTTGGTTGGGTCTGAGCGGCTGTGGGACTGGCAGGTGAAAGAGATTTATCCTGACTGTGGGCCAGGCAGGAAAACTCTAGCCACAAAAGAGTTGTGAATATGTTGGGGGTTGGGATCAGAGACTAGATATTGCACAGAAATGATAGAACTTGAAGGCAATGTCAGAGCAGACCTAGGCACAAAATGGATAAAACATTTGAAAGACAGAAGAAAATAAACTAGTTCACATCCTTATATCAATAAGCCAGATACCAGGTGACTTGTTTTCATTGAGTGTCTTCTTTTAACCCTACACTTCAAAGAGGCAGATATCAATGTGTTGGATATTTTACAGTCTAGGAAAACAAAGCTAGGGATTATATACAACTTGGCAGAGAATACAGGATGGTGGAGGTGGCATATGAACCCAGACTACCTACTTTTATGTATTAGGCATGATATGAGCTGTTTACAGAAGGTCGTGAAAATATGAGAGAGGACTAAGTGACCTTCCATAGTTACAATTTAGGATGGTGGTAAGCAGAAAATGGAGACAGAATAATATACACACAAAAAAGAAGAGAGTGCTGTGAAATATTCCTTTATGCTATGTGAAGATGTGTCATTATGATTGGTTTAATAAAGACCTGACAGCCATTAGTTAGACAGAAAGAGGTTAGGCAGAACTTCTGGGGATAGAGACCTCTGGGAAGAAGAAGAAAGGCTGAGAAGACAGCCAGATACAGAGCGAGTTGGGCGCACAAAAATGCCATAGAGGTAAAAGCCACATGGTAGAACGTAGCTTAATAAAATTTTAATTTAATTTAATTTAAGATATAAGAGCTAGTGAGGAACAAGCCTAAGCTATAGGCTGAGCTTTCATAGTTAATAAGATGTCTCCATGTCATTATTTGGGAGCTAGCAGGTAGGACAGAGAAAGACTCCTTACAATGAGGATGTTTGAAGAGATGGTAATGTAACCAATACTGGAACTGGTAAAAAAAAAAAAAAAAAAAAAAAAAAAAAACCACAGATTTCTTGATAGATTCGAAAAGATGAATAAAAATACAAATTTAGCATAAAAAATCTGAGTTGGAGATAAACATTCAATGAATTCATTGGGAATTCAAAGTATTTCTCAAAGAAAATGCCTATAAGTAAATAGCTGTACAATTCTGAGAAATAAAGGAAGGGAAGGAAGAGAAAGGGAGATGGGATAGAGGGAGAGAGGGAGGTGTTACAGCAGCACTAAAGTTCCGTTGAGGAAAACCTGTGGCTGAGAGAGTAGAATCACTGGCCTGAGTAGAAACCTAACATTCCAGTTGGGGCAGGTTGATCACTTGGCCAAGGGAACACCCTAGGAAGGCAGGGTCAACTTAAGCCATGCTAAAGAGATAGATGCCATAATTAATTCTTTAATGTGATACTATGATTTTCCTTCTAAGAACTGCCAGCCCTAATGCATCAGATTCCAGGCCACAACTATTAAGCTTGCCAGTCTGCCTTCTTTCCTAAACTGTTCAGAAATGTGTAAGTCCTGCCTTTCTTCTTTCCGTCTCTTGTCTAAGCTCCCTTGCCCTTACATTTGGACTTCTGCAGCATCCTGGGCTTCCTCACTGTATCTCTAAAGCCTCCTTCCTGGTGTGTGGCTGTTTGTCACCCGTGTGTCTGCCCTCCATGGCAGTTTAAAAAAAAGTGGCTCTTTTCCCTTTCTGGTCTCTGTTTTCTGGACAGCCCTGAGTAGTTGTTATTTTATTTTGTTGTTGTTGTTTGCTTCGTGTTGTTGTTTTTAAAATGCTGATAGAATTGGTCTTGAATTCCCATTTGAGCCTATTTAAATTTTTGTTTTAAATTAATGAGACAAGCCCAGGAGGGGACACCTGGATTTCTTCTGTATCAGAGGGAGAGGAGAGAGAAGGACAGGACAGGGAGAGGAGGAGATGAGTGAGAGAGAGAAAGATAGAGGGAAGGAATCCATGGAGATGCCACACCATTAGCATAAGAGAAGCAGAATACCACACTAGGATGCTCCTATCAAGCTCCACTGAGGATTACTGGACTCAAGGGATTCATTTCTTCTCTGGAGCTGAACCCTGCTCTAATCAAATGCAGGCTCCATTGTGAGTAGACCATCACTGCATGAAGTTGGTACAGAAATGGCTTGTGGGCTTCCATGCTTACCAGCACCTTCTAAAGCCCTAAATATTAGTTATCTATTATTTTCCTACACAAAAGATCACGACAGTGACATTTGAGCTTTGTATTTGATCAGTTAATGAAGAAACTTGCTGTTTATTCAGAGATGCAGCTGAAGCCACACTTTGACTTATTAGTTGGAGTTGGGCAGCAAATTCCACACCATTGCTGGGCTTCACAATGGGTGCCCCCAGGAACAGTCAAGCCCTCACCCCAGATCCTCTCTAGATGCAACATAATGCCATCCATTGCCTAAAATGAATCAAGGCAACAACAGCCCTCATTCACACCGGGGGTGGGGGTGGGGTCTTAAACTTGGTACTGTTTGTGGGCAATATTATCTAACATGAAAGCTATTAATCCTTTTAGTATTTAACAAAGCCCAAAAGGCTCTACATCAATTTCATGTGAGAAAGGCTGGTGAGGGGCACTTTCCACAAACCTTAATTTTCTAATAGAGTTCTTCAGCTCAAATGGGCTTTTGACCCAGCTAATTTAATTGTCTTTGTTATTGATAGCTGCAGAGCTGTAAATAAACAGTTTGGAAACGAGCTTGTGAGGTTTGTTTACAAAGCAGCATTCTTCATGACACTCTGAGTGGCAAAATTCCCTTTGTTTCTTCAGGGTCTACACACACACACACACACACACACACACACACACACACACACACAGACATACACATACACAGGGCACACATGCACACTTTATCATAACGGATATGTGATGGTAATGTGAAATGTTTATTATGACAAAATGTGAGGCCTCAAAACGATTTCCGGCCCGAAGGCCATGCTCCACCTCTGAATCTATATCTAGGGCTTGTTCCATGACCACTTTTACAGTGGAACACAGACACTTTAGGAAATCAAATACGCCATTTTCGGTGTTCTTCTGCTCTATCTGATCCATATCTTTCCTAAAGGAACAGGAAGGGATAAAAACTGAGCTGGAGGGAAATGAGATTTTCAGTTTGATTTTTTTCTTCTTTTTTAATTAAGTGATTTACTTATGTTACATCCTGGCTGCAGTTTCCCCTCTCTTCTCTCATCACAGCCCCTCCCTCCTCCTCCCACCTCCCCAACTCCACAATCCACTTCTCCATCTATGTTCTGGACAGGGCAGGCCTCCCATGGATACCAACAAAACATGGCACATCGCGTTGTAGTAAGACTGAGCACCTCATCTTGTCTTAAGGCTGGGCAAGGCAACCTAGTTTGAGGATTAGGCTCCCAAAAGCCAACAGAAGAGTCAGAGACAGCACCTGCTCCCAGTGTTAGGAGTCCCACAAGAAGACCAAGCTACATTATTGTCACATGTATGCAGAGGGATTAGGTCACTTCCATGCAGGTTCCCTGCTATTGGTTCAGTTTCTGTGAGCTCCTGTGAGTCAATGTTAGTAGATTATGTGGTTTTCTTGTGATGTCCTTGACCCCTTTGGCTCCTACAATCCTTCCTCTCTCTCTTCAGCAGGATTCCCCCAGCTTGGCCTAATGTTGAATATCGGTCTCTGCATCTGCTTCCACCAGTTGCTGGGTGAAGCCTATCTGATGTCTATTGGGCTAGACACCAATCTATGAGTATAGCAGAATATCATTAGGCATCTTTTTTTTAAACATTTTTTTTTTCCTCTGGCTGTGTTTGGGCCATGCTAGGTCTCTGGGCCATCCAGCCTCTGGGTCCTGGCACTCCAGGCAGTGTCAGGGGTGGCTCACACTTATAGTATTGTTTAGTAAATGATTAGTTGGCTACTCCCAGAATCTCTGTGTCACCTTTACCCCAGCACATCCAATAGGGCAGACACATTGTAGGTTGAACATTATGTGGTTGGGTTGGTGTCTCAGTCTTCCACTGGTAGTCTTGCCTGGCCACAGGAGGGGGCCAGTTCAGGCTACAGATCCTCTTTTGTTAGGAGTCTTAGCTGGGGCCATTCTTGTGGACTCTTGGGAGTTTCCCTTGCACCACTTTTCTACCTGACCCTAAATTGACAACCTTTCCAACCATCTCTTGCAGTACTCTCCTCCCCACTCCCCCTACCTGATACCTCATGTTCCCTTCTTCATCTCCTTTCAGTCCACCCATGAAATCTCTTCTGTGCCCCATTCCCAGGGAGATCTCAGTGTCCCCTTTGAGTGCTTCTTGTTGCTTAGCCTCTCTGGGTCTGTGGATTGTAGGATTGTTGCCCTTTACTTTATAGTTAATATCAACTTCTAAGTGAGTACATACAATGTTTGTATTTCTGGGTCTGGGTTACCTCACTCAGGATGATTTTTACTAGTTCCATATATTTGCCTTCAAAGTTCATGATGTCATTGTTTTTAAGAGCTGAGTAACGCTCCATTGTGTAAATGTGCCACATTTTCTTGATCCATTTTTCAGTTGAGGTGGCAACTAGGTTGTTTCTAGGTTCTGAATATTGCAAATAAAGTGGCTATGAACATAGTTGAGCACGTGTCCTTGTGGTATGATTGAGCATCCTTTGGGTATGCCCAAGTGTGCTATAGGTGGGTCTTGAGGTAAATCGATTCTCAATTTTCTGAGAAACCATCATGTTGATTTTCAAAGTGGCTATACAAGTTTGCATTCCCACCAACAGTGGAGGAGTGTTCCCTTTGCTCCACATCCTCTCCAGCAAGAGCTGTCACTTGTATTTTTGACCTTAGTCATTCTGACAGGTATAAGGTGGAATCTCAGAGTTATTTTGATTTCCCAGATGGCTAAGGATGTTGAACATTTTTTTAAGTGTTTCTCAGCCATTTGAGATTCTTTTCTTGAGAATTCTCTGTTTAGATTAAAATCCATTTTTAATTGGATTTTTTTTGATGTCTACTTTCTTGATTTTTTTTATATATATTTTGTAAATCAGTCCTCTGTCAGATGTTGGGATGGTGAAGATATTTTCCCATTCTGTAGGCTGCTGTTTTGTCCTATTGACAGTGTCTTTTGTGTTACAGAAGCTTTTCTGTTTCATAAGGTCCCATTTATTACTTGATGATCTTAGGGTCTTTACTACTGGTGTTCTGTTCAGGAAGTTGTCTCCTGTGCCAATGCATTCAAGGCTATTCCCCACTTTTCTATCAGATTCAGTGTAACTGGATTTATGTTGAGGTCTTTTATGCACTTGGACTTGAGTTTTGTGTAGGATGATGGATGCCGGCGGTGGTGGCACACGCCTTTAATCCCAGCACTCGGAGGCAGAGGCAGGCGGATCTCTGTGAGTTCAAGGCCAGCCTGGTCTCCAAAGTGAGTTTCAGGAAAGGCACAAAGCTACACAGAGAAACTCTGTCTCAAAAAAAAAACCAACCAAACAAACAAAAAGATATGGATCTATATACATTTTTATACATGCTGAAATCCAGTTATACCAGGACCATTTGTTAACAATGCTCTCTTTTTCCATTGTATAATTTTGTCTTCTTTGTCAAAAATCAGGTGTCCATAGGTATGTGGTTTTATGTCTGGGTCTTTGATTTGATTTCATTAATCCACCTTGTTATGCCCAGATCACTACCCCAAAGAGACCACTGGAGACCAAAGATGTCCAGAATGCAATAGCAAGGTTTATTCTATAGATACAAGCCTAGCAGGGAACTCGTTCCTACACCCAATATAGTGAGGCAGGGAGGAGCTCCTCTTTCTTTGTGAGGCTGGCTATTTAAAAGCAAAAACCACAAGCCCTTCAGGCCAGTTGGGGGGTTGGGGTTTTGGCACGGGTTTAATTGGGTGAGGGTATGTAACCTTTGAATTTACTGGTTGGGGGTTACAATTATCATTTTGGGGGCAGTCTGGGACAAGTCCCAGGCTTTGTCCTTGAGTTGCCATGGGGGTGGCTGGCCTTGCACGTTCACATTGACCCATGCACATAGCTCTAAGTTGGTGAGGGGTCCCAAACAATAAACAACTAGCTGAACCTTGAACAGTTAGAGTACGTGTAAGGACTATGTCTTTTGTTCATGGCCCTCCCAGAAACTGCTTGCTTAAGTCTCAGGAAACTGAAATTGAGGCCTGATCTCTGAGAGAAGACTGAGCAGCCTGTTATAGCATCTGCTTGGTCCTTCACACCTGTCTGTTTTTAATGACAATACCACGCAGGTTTATTACTATAGCCCTGTAGTAGAGCTTAAAATCATGGATGGTGATACCTCTGGAAGTTCTTTTATTATACGGTATTGTTTTACTTATCCTGAGTTTTTTGTTTTTCCATATGAAGTTGACTATTGTTCTTTCAAAGTCTGTAAAGAATTGTGTTGGAATTTTAATTGGAATTTTGTTGAATCTGTAGATTGTTTTGGGTAAGATAGCCATTTTCACTATGTTAAAACTTCTAATCCATGGATATGGGATATCTTTCCACCTTTTGATATCTTCTCCAATTTCTTTCATCAGATATTGCAAGTTCTTGTCATACAGATCTTTCACTTGCTTGGTTAGGGTTCAAGATATTTTATATTATTTGTGGCTATCATGAAAGGTGTTGTTTCCCTGATTTCTTTCTCAGCCCATTTGTATGTAGGAGGGCTACTGAAGAATGATCCTAATTAATCTTAACAATAAAAACCTGGAGTCAGATATCAAGGGTGAAAGCTGAAAGATCAGAGCAGCAGAGCAGCAGCCACTAGTGTCTTCTTACCTCTATGAATCCTCAGACCAAATGGGGGTGAGATCCTGTTTCTACCCACCTTATATTCCTATTTCCACCTCCCTAGTGCTGGGATTTAAGGCGTGTACCACCACTGCTCTGCTCTGTTTCTCTTAGACTGGTTCAATCTTGTGTTGCCCAGGGCGCTTTTGAATTCCTGATCTTCCTGTTTCTTCCTCCCAAGTGATGGGATTAAAGGTGTGTGCCACCACTGCCTGGCCTCTATGGTTAACTAGTGGCTAGCTCCACCCTGTGATCTCCAGGCAAGCTTTGTTTGTCAGAACACAAACAAAGTATCATACAACAGATTACTGATTTTTTGAGTTAATCTTGTATCAGCCTCTTCACAAAAGGTGTTTATGAGGTGTAGGAGTTCCATGGTAGAATTTTTGGACTTGCTTATGTATACTATGATACCATCTGTAAATAATACTTTGACTTCTTACTTTCAAATTTGTATTACTTGATCTCCTTTAGTTGCTTTAGTTAGAACTTGAAGCACTATATTGAATAGATATGAAAAGAGTGGACAGCCTTGTGTCTTGTTCCTGATTTTAGTGGAATTACTTGGAGTTTCTCTCCATTTAATTTAATTTGATGGTGGCTGTCATCTTGTTGTATATTGCTTTTTTTTTTTGTTTTTTTTTTTTTTTTTTTGGTTAGGTATGTCACTTGTATCCTTGATCTCTCTAAGACCTTTTATTATAAAGGGTGTTGAATTTTGTCAAAAGCTTTTCCAGCATCTATTGAGATGAGCATTCATATTTTTTTCCTTGCAGTTTGTTTATATAGTAGATTACATTGACAGATTTTTGAATTTGAACCATCCCTGCATCTCTGGGATGAAGCCTACTTGATCATGGTGGATGATCTTCTTGATGTGTTTTCAAATTTGGTTTGCCAGTATTTTATTGACCATATTGTGTCAATGTTCTCCAGTGAAATTGGTTTTTAATTCTCTTTCTTTGTTGTATCTTTGTGTGGTTTGGGTATCAGGGTAACTATAGCCTCATAGAAAGAGTTTGACAATGTTCCTTTTTTTTCTATTTGTGGAATATTTCAATTTGAGGAATATTGGTATTAGCTCTTATTTTTTTGTTATTTTGTCTTTTTTTTCAGAGCTGAGGACCGAACTGTTTCAGTTTGATTTTTTTCTTCTTTTTTAATTAAGTGATTTACTTATTTTACATCCTGGCTGCAGTTTCCCCTCTCTTCTCTCATCACAGCCCCTCCTCCTCCTCCCACCTCCCCAACTCCACAATCCACTTCTCCATCTATGTTCTGGACAGGGCAGGCCTCCCATGGATATCAACAAAACACGGCACATCACGTTGTAGTAAGACTGAGCACCTCATCTTGTCTTAAGGCTGGGCAAGGCAACCTAGTTTCTTTTGTGTTAGGATTGCTCTGTAGATATCTGTTAGGTCCATTTGAGTCAGAACATTCATGAGTTCTGTTATTTCTCTCTATAGTTTCTGTCTGGAAGGCCTATCCACTGGTGAGAGTAAGGTGTTGAAGTCTCCCACTATTAATGTGTGGGGCTGATGTGTGATTTAAGCTCTAGTAATATTTCTTTTACAAATAGGGGTGCCATTGCAATTGGGGCATAGATGCTCAGAGTTGAGATATCATCTTGGTGGATTTTTCCTTTGATAAATATGAAATGCCCTTCTCCATTTTTTTGATTAATTTTGGTTTGATGCCTAATTTGTTAGCTATTAGGATGGCTTCCCAAGTTTGTTTGTTAGGTCCATTTGATTGGAAATTCTTTTTTGAACCCTTTACTTGAGTTCCCAAGGGTAAATCCACATATTTATTTAGTCGTTCTCTTCAGTGAATGACTGTTTAACCTCCTACTTTTGACTGTTTCTTAAAGTGCCACACATCTACATACTTGGAAGTGTCTGACTTCTTTTTCTCTTCCATATGCAGTTTCTGACATGTTGTGTTATGTGGTTCCTTTGTGACAGTGTTTTCCTGAAGTACTTCACCAGGCTGTACCCTACCAGAAACATAGGACAGATCTCCATCTCCTACCATCCTTCCAGTGTAGAGTCAAAAAGTCTGACTTCAGATGAATATCTTTATATCTCTCTTTGGATTTTCTATATTGAATGAACTGTTTTTTTTAATTTTTTCATCTCTGGCTCTTATCTTCCTCTTGTTGATTTGTAGGAGATTTTTTATATGTTTCTGAAAAGTTCTAATAATCTTTTGATATTACGAGTAACATTCAAATACGTTATTTGCATATTAATTTTATCCCTGACTTCAGTCCTTAAACTGAGCCTTTTTACTTTAAAATGATAATGGATAAGTTCCATGGCTTGCAAAATCACCCTGTCTTATCTTCTATAATACTTATATTTCATACTTATCATTTAATAATGGAAAGAGAGAGAAAAGCCATGAGTTTTTGATACTACTCTAATATGTGTGTGTATGAGTGATCAATCAAGTGGAGACAATACAGAGAGACACACAGAAAGATAGAGAGACACAAAGAATTTTTTCATTAAGAATAGTCTGTTCCAGAATTTATTTCCTGGTTTCTCAACAAGAAGGATGATTGTACAGCCTTTCGGCACTGGAGAGGACTTCCAAAGTGGAGCTGGACTACGAGGAACTTCATGATAGATATAGTACGTGAGAATTTGTGATTAAATCCTGATTGATATAACAGAAATGAAACACTTCATTTTTCATGTATTTTTTTCATTCTCACTATTTTTACAGCTAATCTCTTCCTCCTTTTTAAAGTACAGATTTAGAAACAATAACATAATCCAAAGCAAACTGCTAAGTTTATTTTATAAGCCCCACTGTACAATATGAAATATCAGACTATGAAACACCAGACATCATACTCATTCTCAACGGTAATGGCTGCTGGAGGAATGTTTTTGCCTGTCTTGAAAGAACAACACATGATTTCATTGTGCATGGGTGTTATTTTACTATGTGGGAAAGAACAAGTCTTCTTTATCTTTGTTGTTGTCTTTTCCTTCTTCACTTTTCTTCTCTACATTCTTCTCTCACTCCCCATCCACTTTTATCTGACTTTCCTTCCTCCACTTTGTTTATAAGGAACATTTTGAAAGTGAGACAATATAGGCAAACATTTTGTAAACATCTAAGTCATTATATTTTTTTAAACAAGTTTAAGGAGATTTATTGAAGATATGAAAAGACACTATGTCTTTAAACTCATTTCAGTAAAGTTGGAAACAAATTTAAATAATATACTAATAAAATGCATTTATTTTATTTTTAAGAAGTTAATCAAGACATAGACCTGCGATAAACTGCAATTAAAAAGTTGTCACATGTTCCTTTGTTATATTTTCTTCTTACACTGAAGACAGATGTTCATTAAAAAGATTATAATTGGGACATAGACATTATACTCTTTCCTCCCAAGGTTCAGTGACCACCAAGGAAAAGAGAAGAGAAAGACTTCAAGACCTAGAAAAGGTGAGGAACTAGAGCAAAACAGTACTTTATGTCTTGACAGAAGTGCTGCACTCATGGACTCACAGCAGCTGTGGTTGCCTGCACAAGACCTGCATAAGATCAAGCCAGTCAAGATTCTAGCACGGATTGGGAGAGAGAGGGAGCCTCCCTCCCCATCTGAGGAAATATGGACAGTTGATGGCTGCTAGAGCCTATTTTCTTTGAGGTTATGGCCCTTGTGAGTCAGTCATTCTCTAGTGGATAGCCCTACATTCATAAATATATGGGTTGCACTATTTGAACTAAGTAGCTTATTTAAAAAGACAAGGAGAATAGGGGGATGGGATGGATCTGGAAGAAATTTGGCGAAGGAGTGATGTGATATGACCACAGTACATTGTATGCATACATGAAACTCTCAAAGAATATCATTTAGTTAACAGCTAATACTCATTTATAAAGTAAATACATACCATATTTGTCTTTCTGGGTTTGAGGTACCTCACTTAGGATGACTTTTTTTTTTCTAGTTGTACCCATTTGCCTGTAAATTCCTTGGTGTCATTTTCTTTAACTGCTGAGTAATATTCCATGTGTAAATGTACCACATTTTTTTTATCCATTTTCAGTTGGGGGACATCTAGTTAATTTCTAGTTTCTGCCTGCTATGAACAGAGTCAATGAACATAGTCAAACTACAATCTACAGACCCAGAGAGTTTAAATAAAGAGGAGGGCTCTAGGTCATGAGTATCCCTGGGAAGGGGAAATAGAATAGATTTTGTGGGTTGACTGGGGGCAGGTAGGGACAGGTTCAGGAGAGATCTGATGGTATGGGAAAGCAATGGAGAGTGTGTGTGTGTGTAGGGAGAGACAGCTGAAACTGAAGTCATATAGGGCATGCTGTAGAAACCTAGTGCAGTGGATACTTCCTGGAATCTATAAAGGTGACCCTAGTGAAGACTCCTAGTAACTGAGGATATGTTGTCTGAACTGGCCATCTTTTGTAGCCAGACAAGGCTTCCAGTAGTGGGACTGGGTTCCATTTGGTTGAATTGTTGGCCAATGGGTTCCCATGGAAATCCCCTAAACAACCTATGACAGAGCATCATTTTGACTGATCTCCAAAAACTGACAGGTGGGTGAGGAGGGGCTTCATTGACAAGGACAACATCTACATAGCTCATTGAACTTAGAGAGGTCAAGCTAGTGCTCATATGGAGCCTTCACCCTTATGTTCTAGTCTATTTGTCATGGGAAGGTAATCTGCTGGCTATGGAAAGAGAAATCTGGACACCAACCCAGCCACAGAACTCTCCACTTACAATCTTTCCTGCCTGCAAGATGTACTGAGTAGTGGTCATGCAGAACTTGTGGGGGTGGCCATCCATGTCTGGTTTATCTTGAGGTTCAAACCATGAGAGGGATCCCATGTTCTAAGCTACCTGCATGGCCAAGACCAGAGACTAGATAGCCTGTGTAGAACCAAACACGACTGGAAAAAAAAAAAAACAATGAAATGATTGCTAATGATATTCAATTATACTCATAGATCAGTGCCTTGTCCAGTCATCATCATAGAGGCTTCCTTAGGCAGCAGATAGGAACAGGTGCAGAGACCCACAGCCAGACATTATGTGGAGAGAGAATCTAAATTGGAGGTCTCCACGTGGTCCCTCCTGTAGTAGAGTGGGGAACCCCTGAAAGAGGAGAAGGAAAGATTGTTGGAGTCAGATGGGATGGAAGATACCATGATAACATGGCCCACTGAGTCAACTAAGCAGGGCTCATATAGGCTCACAGAGACTGAATCAGCAAGCACAAGGCCCCCAAAAGTCTGCATCAGGCTCTCTAAGTATATGTTATGGCTTGGTGTTTTTGTGAGACTCCTAAGAATGAAAGCAGATGTGTCTCTGACTCTTCCGCCTATTTTTTGGACTCTTTCCTCCTATTGGGTTGCCTTGTCCCAGCCTCAATATGAGGGCTTTTGCCTTATCTTATTGTGTCTTGTTTTTTCCTGTTTGTCTGTCATCTCTTGGAGACCTGCTCTTTTCTGAAAGAAATCAGAAGGGGAGTGAATGTGGGGGAAAGGGGAGGTGTGAGGAATAGAGGGAAGAGAATCTATGTTCAGGATGTATTGCATGAGAGAAGAATCTATCTTCAATTAAAAAAAGATATTCTCAAAGAATAAAAAAAATATATTTTAAAAGATATTAGCCCCTGGTAAATTGACCACTGTCTCATGGAAGACCATACACCCAACAATATTTTGGTTGCACAAATTGGTCTTGAAAAAAAATAACATGGAGTTGGGTGGCTAGGGAAGGGGTCAATTGGAAAGAGTTGGATGAGGGGGGATGAATATGATCAAAGCATGTTTTATGAAACTAAAACATCTGATAAACATATAAAAATATTTTAAAAGATTATCATGTGAAGTAAGCATATGTTAATTAGTTTGCTGTAGCAAATTCATAACACATACAGATGGTAGTCTTGACTATCACCTGGACATATGCTGCAAGAATTTCCATGGGCCGGGCGGTGGTGGCGCACGCCTTTAATCCCAGCACTCGGGAGGCAGAGCCAGGAGGATCTCTGTGAGTTCGAGGCCAGCCTGGGCTACCAAGTGAGTTCCAGGAAAAAGGCGCAAAGCTACACAGAGAAACCCTGTCTCGAAAAAGCCAAAAAAAAAAAA